>CM033641.1:20203627-20387709 GCA_019512145.1 Engystomops pustulosus
CTATCTATCTATCTATCTATCTATCTACAATATCTAACCTCCCTGTAGCTGTCCCCCCATCCCTCCTACACATGTCGTGCTCTGTAGATGAATCCCTGTGAAATCAGAGCTGATGGGCGCAGGAAGCGGGGGCTCGGTTCTTGGAGAGCAGGGCGAGGAGGTGGGCATGGTGCCTGTGCCAGGGTCACTTGCCTCTGGCATTTGCTCTAATTTCTGTGAGACACTAAAGAGGCCACCTCGGTGGTTAAAGGGCTGTAGCCAGCAATTAGTGTGATAGCTGCAGGCAGGCTGAGCGGAGATGTAGCAGTGTGGAGTTGGTTATTTGGAATAGAATATTCTATTGATACAATGTGATACAATGTACATTCCACATCCCCAAATAAGCTCAATGTCTGCCTCTTATTCACCTGCTGCAAGTATTTGTTGTCCTCCTTTACTTTCCATTTCACACCCCCTGTGTTTTTCTGTGTCTCTCTCCTCTTTCCAGTCCTATAACCTCTCCCCTTGATCTTCCCTCCATCTCCTCCCCTTCCCTCCCCATCCCTTTATCTCCCTCCTCTCTCCACTCCTGGGAATTCCAGCATTTGCCTCTCTCTCTCTCTCTCTCCTTCTCTCTTCTACAGTCTGATTTGCTTTCCCCTAATTGACCTAAATAAAGCTCCTGACTGACAAGGCACTTGTAGGGCCCCCAGGCACACACTACTGAGCACAGAGAAGTCAACTCATCGGGAGTCATTCTCCTTATTTTCCTTCAATAATCCAATTTGTTCATCCAGCTCAATCCAATTGGAGAAATTCTGCAGAAAAAAAAGAGTTTAAGTTGCAGGAGATTTGGTGCTGCCTTGTGTTGTGTGGATGTGAGGAGCAGGACTAGCAGGAGGTTCCTTCTTCTCCTTCTCTCCTTCTTCATCTCTTCTTCTTCCATGCAGCAATGTGCAGCCCCCAGCCTCTCCTCCCATAGACCTAGCACTGTGCACATCGCACCCATCTCCTCCACTGCCACCATCACTGGAGACCTCTACCAAGATGCCTGATGACTCCACAGAGAACCAGAGCTCAACCCCAGCCAGGGTGACCTCCTTCTTCATAGAGAATCTGCTCGGCACAGAGGCTAAAGAAGACAAGAAGAAGGCAACTAGCCCAGAGGATGAACCAACGGTGCGACCAGCAGGAAGCCATTACTCCACAGTCTGCTACACTTACAGCTCCCAGGGCAGCTATCCTCTCAGAGACAACCCCATGGAGTGGTACAGGAAGGCTCAGGCCACCTACATAGGATGCACCAGTCCAGAGAGTAAGTGTCAGCACTCCACAGCCCCTTGTGTTATTAGGATTATTTAGTATCATGAGCCATCCATAGGCCATGCATTTTTCATGTTTCCTGACTTCCTCCTTGGAGGAAATAATAATAATGGACCTGGAGGAAGCCATGATGTCCATAAATTCTGTGGGATGTAATAGCGTCATATTATATGTACTAATAATTAGAGTAAGTGCAACTAATAGCTGTAAGGGTGGAAGTGATACATACACTGCCCATGTAAAGGTGATGATAATAGTAATTATAGTGACATGATACAATATTCTTAAAGTACTAGTTACTATATACAATGGCCATAGGGATTTAGTTACTGTACGCAATGTCCATATACATTAGTTTAAGTTATTGTATGCAATGTCCATATAGTACTAGTTACTATATACAATGTCCATATAGTACTAGTTACTGTATGCAATGACCATATACTGTTGTTGTAGTTACTGTATACAATGTCCATATAGTATTAGTTACTATAGTGTAATATTATGTACAGCAATATGAATGATACATACAAAGCACATGCAATAGTGACATACAATGTCCATATGGTACTAGCTACTGTATACAATGTCCATTACCAGTAGTTGTAGTTACTGTATACAATGCCCATATAGTACTAGTAATTATATACAGGATCATGTAGTGTAATATCATGTACAGTAATATGAATGATACATACAAAGCACATGTAATAATAGAGTAATAAAGAGTAGTTACTGTATACATGACCTTGTAGTGGTATGATAATAATATTATGTTTATATAATAATAATAATAATAATATACTTGTAGCAAGCCATGTTGTACATAAAGTCTGTGTAACGTAATGCTAGTCATAAAAATTATTTTATGTGCAAGTAATAGATTAAACGATAGGACTGATATTTACAATAGACATATAATAATAATAATAGCAACATTATGCAATGCCCATATAGTAGTAACTTTATATAATGTCCGTATACTAGTAGTGTAAATGGCGATGTAGTGCTATAACAGCAATCACAGGACTGATACATAGTAATAACAGGCTTCATACAATGGGCATGTAATGATAATAATGGTGGCATTATAAAATGTCTGTACAGTAATAGTTACTGTATACGCTGTCCTTATAATGTTATATTGTCAATGTTTATAATAATTTTGTATAATAGTAATTAATAAGAATGATAATGCATCGTGTACAGTGATTAGATTGCATGTTTTAAAAATAGTTAAAAAAAATTGTCACAATAGCAATGAATTCAATAGTTACCTAGAAAGAGAAGTCATATGATGTATTCTATTGTACATTTATATATGTGAGTTCTATATACGTTTTATGGATGTAGTATAAAAATATATGTTATCATGCAGAGGGGATGGCAGAAAATATAGTGATAATATTAAAATGGAAGCAAAGAATGTGCACATGAATAATATAATAATATTAATAATATACGATATAACGCTGGGGGGCAACTGCATTTTGAACATAAAAGAGTCTTAGAGAGGTAGCAATATAATAATAATAATATATAGAACTATCATATGTCATTGGCAGGAATGATGATGATAATAATAATAATAATAATTAAATAAAAATAATAATAAAAGTAAATTATGCTTATAAAAAAGTTAAAACATTTATTGCAAAAATGATACAGTAAGGGGTAAAGAAAGTATTAATTATAATATGTGGAATAATAATGTATACATTTCTTATGTCTTGCAGTCTTGCAGTAATAATATATATATAGAAAAATAATACATATATAATATTTGGGGTAATGGTAGAAGTATAAATAATAATAATATATACGATGCAATATGGTTATAGAACAACAATAATAATAAAAATAATAATTATGTGCACGATGTGATATAGCTGTACAGTGATGACGTATATAATATAGTAGTAGTGATAATATATACAATGCTCATATAGTAGTAAAGTAATGCAATATATACATTTCCCATATAGTTGAGATGATAATAGTAATAATAATGTACAAACTGTTCATAATAATAGTAGTAGTCTAGTAATATCATAAACAGATACCATAGAATTATGGGTCCTTATACATGATATTGATGCATATAGGATAATGTAGATGATAGTTTTAATGATGCTCCATGCATTACAAAATGACTCTACTTTTTATATACATAGGGATCTAGTATAACATATAATTAGTAGTAATCTATCATTTATTAGTAATTATTATTATTGTTCTGTCTGTGACACTGTTGCTCTGTATTATCCCCTCCTCACAGTGACACTTATAAAGCCATTAGCACAGTTCTCACAGTGTGTAGAGGTGACTCAGGTGTGACATGTATAATAATTTATCAGGTGGCCCCAGGGGCTGCTGCTGCCATATTAGCTCATCTATAGGACACAGGCCCTGGTATTAGAGATGCTGCTGCTCTTATATCCTATAGTCCATGTCCTGCTGCTAAGGGGTCATGATGATGATGATGGTGACGTCCTGGAGGTGCTTAGGATCACTCCACTAATGTGACTTCTAATCTGTGGAGGGCAATAATGATTATTTACGGTACTTAAAGGGATAGTTCAGTGACCTGTGTAATGAAGACAGATATATAGCAGGACTGATAGGGGAATCACAAGGCTTAAAAATCCATGATTGGATAATAGTCCAAAAGTCTGATATATTATGCTAAATATACAGAGACTGGAGCCTTGGCCTGTTTAAGGGCACATCTGTATATATATATATATATATAGATAGATAGAAAGATAGATAGATAGATAGATAGATAGATAGATAGATAGATAGATAGATATGAGATAGATAGATAGATAGATAGATAGATATAAAGTATGTTTTATTTTTTAATGTTGAAAGAAGATGCATTAAATATCGCAATATCTCCATTTGTGTCTGTTTACCCTTGAATTTTATCAAAATCACTAATATCTATTTACCTGCCTATCTATCTATTATCTATCAACTATCTTTTTATCTCTCATAAGTATATGTCTATTTATCCATCTATTTATCTATCCATTATCTATCTTCTATGTATCTATTTAATATCTAGCGATTTATCCATCTATTATCTATCTAATAAATATCTATGTATCTATCAATCTATCTATTTATTATCTACCTCCTGTCTATCTATCTATCTATCTATCTATCACTTCTATCCTATCTATCTATCTATCTAGAATGGAATACTCCATCACATTTTTACCTCTGGATCTGGATGTGCGGGGCCTCATTTTTTTTTTCTATCTAGCAATTTATATCCAATATCTATCTCCATATCCCTCTATCTATCTATCTATCTATCCTATCTATTCATATCTATCTATCTCATATCATCCTATCTAGTCTATCTATTATCTATCATCTATCTCTCTATCTTCTCATCTCTATCTATCTCTCTATCTATCTATCTATCTATCTCATATCTATCTATCTCATATCTATCTTATCTATCTATCTATTTATCTAGCTATCTATTAATGTTTCATATATATCTATCTATCGATTATCTCAGTATATATCCGTCATCGAATATCTGTCTCATTCCATCTATCATCGACAACGTTCTCAAGTACCGTCGTGTGAAATCCCGAATATCTCCTTCCTTCTTCCCAGAGAAGCTACAAGCAGTATGTGACCTTCCCTATACACATGTATATGTTTCCATCCTTTATATTTGGTGTATTATGTGTGTTTTTATCTATTTAGTATAGGACACTATTGTCTTCATTTCGTTCTAGAATTATCTAATAGCTGTCGTCCTCCCCTTTATTTCAGCCGATTGACAGAGATTCTCCTCCATAGATCCCCGAAAGGCCCACCCCCAGAAGACCATGCAGGGCTACAGGAAAACATCACCGTGATGGCTCGAGAGATAATAGAGAGAAGAGAGTTGCTAACCAGTGTAAGGAAGAGAGAACTGAGCAGACGTAGACGCAAAATCGCTCGCGAAGAATAAGACCCGCACTGTGTTCAGCAGAGTCATTCCCAGCTGGAGTCCACCCTGTGATGTGAAGAGGTATCTGAGCAGTCTCAGAGAGACAGGCTGGCAGCCTCCCTGCAACCTCACAGAAACCCAGGTCAAAACTGGTTCCAGAACAGAAGAATAAAATGGAAAAGACAACTGGCTCAACCCTGCGGCTGCCAACATGTCCCACAACCCAAAGGAAGTAAGGGGCCCCCATCTTGTATCCATGATAACTCTCCGTGCCACTCCTTGGGCTTCACCTTCCTCAATATCTCTCCTCCTCTGGTGGCTTCTCATTGTCAACTACCCCCCCTCCCATCTTTCCCCAACTCATGTGCCCTATCTAAGTCTCTCAGAGCAGGACTCGTCTGAACTGAGATCATCCTACAGACTAGCTGGACTTTTATATCCTTTTTTTATTATTCTCTGCATTCGTGCTACTTACCTATGACTTGATTTGTATGCATTGGAAGGAAATAGAGGTGCAATCAGTGGGGATCACTGCATACAAAGCATGCCATTAAACATTTCTTTTTTTATTTGCAAAGAATGTTCTTGTCAGTTTGGCTTTTTATCTTGTTTCTTGATATATTGAGGGAATTTCTTTTTTCCAGTTCATGAATGCAGAATATTTTTGCTCGAATGTTAAATGAAGGCATTATTAATATTCTGACTATTTTATAATGATTTTTTAAAAGTTGTAGCAATTAAAAAATCTGATTTGTCAGGCTATTCTGTAAAATTCAAAGGTACAACCCGCCAGAATCTTCTAATTTAATACGATTAATGTAAAAATTAATATATATATATATATATCTATATTCTAATATAAATATATAGTAGATATATACCATTAACTTGTGGTGCTGCACAAAGTTGATCAACGAGAAAAGTATAAAAAATAATGTTTTACATAATTCATGTTAAAAAAAAGAAAATAATGCTACTAAATATTCTTTTACCTTTACCCCCTCCAGTACAATTAGTAGTGTTAAAATAATTAATTAGGTCGTATTTTATAATATCAATTGTTATTACGTAACCAAACTTTCTGTAATTTTATTTCTGTAGCTTCGAGTAGAAAGGTTACTAATAAATTAAGAAATGTTTTATTTTATGCATAGTATATTTGGATTTATTTTTCTCTTTTGTTCTACATGCTGTAAAACTTTATATTTTTTTATGTAATGATATATCAATATACTATTTAAATAAGTTCATAAAAAATTGAATGTTATAAGTATGGTACAATACAAACAAAATATAATCATATATCATATATCTATATATATTTATATATATATACATATCTATAGCTATCCATATTATCAAATTTCACCTATTAATGGGCATGGGTAATATTTTTCACACGTCACCTGTAAAAGCAGAGAACAATAAACAGTTGAGTCCATTGAAATGAATTTATAAAATTAAAAATGCAAAAAATAATTAAAAAAATGTATAATATAGATTGCAAATAATAACGATATAAATAATTGCAGTCACCAATAATAAAATAAACAGTAAAAAAGTGTAGGCAAAATATGTTTAATAATATAGTAATAAAAAGTATAATATCCTACAAGTTCCAGTAAACAATTTCTGTCTACTGCATATTATATGTGAACAGGATAAGTCACTGTTGATGTGGTCACCGCCACTTGGTGACCTGTCCTGGCCTCAGAGTTAACAAGGGCTATATAATTCAACTTTACAACACACCGATGGGGTGAGAAAGGACAGATTGTATACCCCTAGGAGTGCAACAAAGCAGCTTCACTGTTTTCTTGCCTTGGTCGCTTTTGATCATTTGTAATGTTATTTTCTTCTTATTTTGTGTTTCTGGAATGATATTGGTTCCTTAGATATTCCATTCCACATGCAGTTTTCTAGAATGTTTCCATGTATCACATAGGGAATGATCTACTGCTCATGCGCACGCTACACGATCAGGCATACATGGTGGATGTATAATTTCAGTTCAGGGCATAGCTGATCCTGGGTGGAGGGGCTGCAGGATTAACACTGTAGGTTTGTTCGGGTCACAAAACCAGAAGCATGTCTACTGTGAGCCAAGAGATTTATCCCGATTCATCACCCTGAAGACCGGTATTTCTAGCAGCAGCCACATGTCTCTGGCTTCTATAAGGAAATACAGCAGAACGGCTGCAATACCTCATGTGACCCTTCCCTGCTCCCCCGAGATGATCTCACTGGGACTTCCAAGTCCTAAAAGTCCCAAAAATTAGTGTTTCCATATATTATTTATTATTATGATTACTAATAATAACAATATTTCTGCTTTAAATGATGGTCTAATTTATTATTTGTTAACTTTAGGAAGAAAAGCAAATAGACATATTAGGTGCCACAAACGATTTTTTGGGCTTCAGAAGTCAAGAGTCATATGCACAATCGGGCGCCGGGTTCTTTGGTCATCATTATTAACGCTCTTATGATAGGGTCTTAAAGGCTTTTATGGGTTGCCCTAAGTATTTAAGTTATTCCTATCCGCAGATTAGGGATAAGAAGGTGAACTGAGAGAGCCCCACTAGATCACTAGAAGAGGTCCCATTGTCACTAATGGGTGGAGCAGCAGGGCATTCATGGACCTTGTCCCTCTCATAGGGTCCTTACAGTTGGAACTACACCATTCAGTCGTACTTTCACGCTAATCTCCTGTGTATAGGGGATAAACTTAAATGGCAATGGGACCTCCCCTTAATAATGGCCATGCATTTTTAACAATTCCCACCGTAAGCGGTTTAATGGTCACTCTCTCCATTTTTTACGTTTTTAGTTTTAAGTTTTTTGCTCTTTTTTTTTTTCTTTTTGATTTTTTGGGGTTGAAAGTTTTCAAAAAGTTCACAGAAAGTGTCTCTTTTGTAATCTATAGTAGAATTTTTAGATTGCAAATGAGATCAAAATGCCTTCTAGTGTGGGACGTACAATTGATTTATGATTTATAGTCTCGGTTACACGTGGCGACTCAAGACTTTGTGGAAAAGTGTGGCAGGGCATTTTTTTTACAGATTTTTGGAAAATATTATATGTATTTGTTTATATATTTATTAGATTATTAGATGTGTGGTGTTTTTTTGCTTAATATTCTTGTCCCCCATTAAGGTTATAAAAAAAACCCTGGACAGTTTTATTTTTTTTTAAATGAAGTTTCCTGTAACTGGGGATCTATAAGAGCCCATTTAACAGGGGGAACAACACCACTGTGGGGGCAGTAGTACAGACAGTCCCTAGGTTAACATACAAGATTCTGTAGGTTTGTTCTTAAATTTGAGTTGGTATGTAAGTCGGAACTGTATATTTTATAATTGTAACCTCCAGCCAGATTTTTTTTTTGGGTCTCTGTGACATTGGATTTTAAAAAATGTTTGGCTTGTCCCCATAAGCAGGGGCAGCCCCTGCCATAGGATAGTTTAGCAACTTGCTCAGGCGCGGCGCGCCTCCTTCTCAACTATTTGTCGTCCCCTTTCTCCCCGTTCCAGGCCAAGCTCTTTCGGTCCCATCTCTTTCCTTCTAACCTCCTTACAACCGGACCGACCCCATTCCTTATCTTGGGTGCCCGCGGATCCCCCTCGGAGAAGAATAAACAGGGGTTACCAGGAAAGTAAGAGCAGCGAATTATGCTAGAGCGTGGGGGCGGCACTGACGCGACGAGGGGGAGAAATGGGGGCGGGGCGGTAAAATAATCGAAGTAAGACCGTCCTGTGAGCATCAGAACGGGGGTGAAGAAGAGGGTGTGCCGCTCACGAGGTGCTCGCTTAGCGGAAGATACTGAGTCCACGAGAAAGGAAAAAGGTGTACGGGTTGCCGAGCATCACCTAGCCGAAGGAAGAATTGGGAGTGCGGCGGGCATGCTCCTGGATCGGACCGGACAAGGGACCCGGCGGGTGCGTGGAGTCAGGGGTGTGCCCCCTTGGGTAGGCGACCAGCTGTCTACTTTCTACGCCGCTTCCATCAACTACTGTCGTAGTCGTCGGTATTTGCTTTGCTTCCGTTCTCCATAGCGCGCGACAGGAAAGGATAATCAAGGACGGGGAGGGTAGGGAAACGGCGTAGGGAGTAAGAGTAAGGGAGATGTGTCAACCGGCGAAGAATCAGGAAAAGGGCCTTTGTTGACGGGTGAGGCACGGATCTCAAGCTCCAGGGTCCCTTCCCGCTTCCTTGTGCAGGAGCACGAAGATAAAACGGCTGTGATGCCAAAAAGCTACTTAGGGTTAGTATTAGGGAAGGTTTATGTTACAGTTTAACCCCTAACTCTCACCCTAGAAAACCCTAAATTCCTTCCCTTCTTAGACCTTCCGCTTCCCCTATCTCATATTTTAACTCCCGGATCCCCCTCGCCACACATACCATGCCCAGAAATGAAACAAAGAGGTGATGGGTGGGGAAGTGGAAGGGAAGTGCCATGTGCGAAGGGGAAATCCTTGCAAAAATATGCGTTCAAGGACTTCCAGTACCCAGTCAGAAGTGCAGGAGCAAAGCCACTGACTGTTGCGCATTGACTTTGATATCCCATCTAATTGCCATGATACCTCCTTGAGCCACACTACCTCTATTTTGGTAGGATGGCAAGGACCTCCCCCTTCTGTACAAGTGAAGATCTGGCCAACCTACTGACCTGTTTCGGTGGCTCACACACGATCTTGTGCAGAGGTTGTTAATCCAAATGACAAACATGTGTATACAATGAATGAAATCTTTTTGAGATAGTCCTCGTTTTGTCCGGAACAAATCACCAATATTTGGGATCCGATTCATGACGGAAACATAATCGGTGGAGTTTTTAGCCCCCAAATCTTTTTCGTTGACTTTTGTTTTTATGGATCCCATTTTTTTGCCGATGTATCCGTCGCCATTTGTTGTGTGTAAACGCATACGACAGAACAGACGGACATATACATCCAAGTCGCGAGCCGAGTCCTTCTCGTCACTTTACTTCTTTCTGGTCTCCATATCTTTATGGTCCTCGTTTTCCTCTCTCACACTGTCCCCGCTGCCGCTGCATTTTCTGGCCTCTTCCTTTGACTCTGTTGCCGCCGTTTTCTGGCTCCTTGGTCCGCCGCTTGTGTCCATCCTCCCCCTGCCTCCCCAGAAAGTAGAAAAACGGGGGGGTTGCAATGCCGCGACATTACAGTTCCTAAGAGCCAACTGGTCTCGCAAAGGGGGGTCGGAGGGTAAGGGAGAGGGAGTAAGGGCCATGTCATATCCACTATGTGGGTAGTAAATAGAAAGTGGGGAGTGTGTATAATATTTGCTTCTAGTTATATTTGATGTTAGAGGGCGTCTTATATGCAGAACTATCAAAATTTTCCACGCTTCACTACTGGCGGTCTATCTGTAATTATCACGGTCCTAGACAAGCCGGGTTCCTAATCCGGACAATCACAGACGGCCCTTAAAACGTTTGGTAGGTTTCTAAAGGAACCTACCCTACTGATCTACCTATTAAGGTAGATCCGAGGGGTGGTAGGTGCATCTAAAACATATGTAAGGATAGACCTTTTTTTAAGGCTAAGTCCGGTTTATAACGCCCGGCCGCCTATCTTTCTAATCTTTAAACGAGTTAATGCCAGGTAATATGCAAATTCTCTACAAGGCTCCATTAGTCCGTGGGAGTATCCAGGTAGCTGAGGTGACACAGCCCAAATACTCCCAGCCCCAGTATCCTCTGTGATCCTCCTAACCCATCCTCTTCGAATCTCATGCCAGAATGGTAGCCAGTCACTCTTCCTTGATCCTCCAATCTTTCTCTTCTTCATTACCCTCTGTCTCTCGCCCTTTTTTAATCAAACCTCCTCGAATCTTTCCCGGTCGAGACCCTCTCATACCTTTTATGTTCTGGCTCCGTAAAGAAGGCGGGGAGGGAATAACAAGAGGTCTCTCTCCCAGTGTCCTAATCTTTCCCCTCCAAGTGTGTGCACAGCTCTTTGATGTCTGCCCTAAGTTTTGTCCCTTGCTCAACAACAACTTTATGTAAATCCAAGAAAATCATGGATAACGTATCTCTGACTAAACGTAAGATAACGGGTGACATAAAATTTACATTGATGTCAGGGATTTTTAAGTGATACTTAAAGGGGTTGTCCAGGGTTATAAAAAAACTCATTGGTGGCCGGATGGCGGGTTAAAAAATAAACTGTACTTTACTCCTGGTAAAACGCTGCTGTCGTCTCTGTCCGGTGCCCCTGTAAACAAACAAAGGCATGCTGACCTACCGGGATGGGGTGCCTTCCCTTGGCCACCTCTACCCCTTACCCCCCGTTTCTCCGGACATGGCGTGAGTTCTTGGAATGTGGGCCTCGTCCCCTGATTTATTTTCTTTTGCCCTAGCGCCAACTTGGGTTTCCCCCTACCACCTTTTCCCGACAACGGGTAGGATGCCGTATTTCTATCTTCTGTTCCTAGCATACGAGAGAGTGACGCTGTTTGTAAGTGTAACCTTTCTGTAAATAATGGTGGGGAGGTATTCCAATCGTCTATTCCTCCCCTATTTAATGGTCGGAGGTTTTGATTTTTCCCAAAGGGTTGAAAGGTGAGTGGCGGAAGAAAAAAATAGGCTGAGAGGTGGAGGGGGGACAGGAGGGCGTACAGGGACCTGGGTGAGGGAGGGTGGTGGCTAGGGTTTGAAAGGGACGGGGGGTTGCTAGAAGCAGAAGGGGGAAGGATGGACGGAGATTGGCCGCGCGAGAGAAAAGTGCGGGGCTTTATTAAGCCCGCGCGGGCCTTTTGTTTGTTTTTCTGAGGGTTGAGGTTGCTGTGGGTTTATGGTTTCAAAAGGGGTTTCCCCGGGTGATCTGGTAGGAGGGTGAGAGGGGCAGTGGCTCCTGCTCAGTCGTGTTACTAACCTCAAATCCATATTTATGTGCCCTCGTGCCATGTGGCCGCGGAGGAATGCGAGCGAAGTCTGGTAGGAGCAAGGGTAGAGCAAAGGGTTGGAGGCTAGTTGTTTGCACTGGGAGGTGGTGTTTTGTTTTCGGGGCGCTTTGGTGATCCTTCCCGTTACTGTGGTTGGCCTAGGTCTCTTCCTCCTGCCTTTTCCTTCATCTGTCCTCGTATCCCCCTCTCACGATCCCCATCCCTTCCCGCTTATGTCTTGTTTTCTAGCTTGCGTCACCCCCCTTTCTCAGTCTTGATCCCAGAAATTCCGCTCCCCCTGTGCGAGTTCTCCTGCCTTACTCTTCCGCCTTCCCTCTACTCATCCGGTTTCCTTCCCTGCTACCCTCCCTCTGCACTACCCAGTTTGTTCGGTCCGCATGCCTATATCCACGCGCCCCCTTACAAATGCTTCTTAGCCTCTGCGTATTCAAGTGACATCTTATTGCACTGACAACTTACTCACAGTCCATATAGCGGAAGCGCATCTACTTCACGCGATTTTGTATATTCGTTGAGAATCTAGCACTTTTCATGGACCCCACAATTTAATATGGCATCGTTTTTCTGAATCAACTTCAGATTTAAATCAAAATCAATCCAAATGCAGGAGTGGTTAATATTGTCAATAATATCCAGATCTGTGAGGGGTGCGGTGGTTATTTTAGCCAAACATTTGTTAGGACCCAAATCGTTTGAAAATTTTTACAAAACTTTTATTAAATCTTGGATGGTTTCCTCCTCTCTCTAGTCCTCAGGGCTACACTTATATAAACTAGACGCCTTTAAGTAATAAATCAGCATAACAGATTTAGATCTTTAGCAGCGATGGGTGGTCATGGGTGGGACATTACATCCCTTATAACATAACTGCTTGTAAATATTTCCTTATGTGTCATGACTTATATCCTTAACGCAGCATACATTTGTCAATGGCTGTTCTCAATCTAAGTACATGACTGATTCGTTTTCACGAAATTCGTGATACTCAACATTTGACCTTTAATCTGGATTATTTTACCATAAAATACATAGGCAAAAACACAGGTATCCAATTAAATCCAAAGACTTTGTCCCAGCATCTTCATCAACTTGAGTAAACCCAACTTGGATTGTTGATGGTGCCTGAAACCTTAATGTTGCACAGTTTAGTGTCGGACATATTAGTAGTGTCTTGCATGGGTGTAATGTTCTTTGAATATGTTTATTCCTATGTATCGATATTTCGATTAAACCTAGACTATATAAAATGGAGGTATGTGATAGGCAAAGTAGGTATAGCAGACAAAGGTAGTGGAACCCAGGAAGATAAGGCTCGTAATATATCAATGAAAAAGTATCACGTCAGGAAACTAAACTGACAGTAACCAGAAATAGCTCCACTATGTGATGTCTGGAGTTGTGTATACTGTGCCAACTTCATTAGTGCCTTCAGCTTTCGCTATCACTTAATCCTGTTTATCTTCTAGATGTTGGACTTCTTCTGATATCCATGTGAGCTAAATCCCGGAAAACATCTCTAATATAAACCTGTAGGCCAGGTTATAAGTGGTACTAGAAGGTTCAAGTGAACAAATCCCCCCAAAAGTATCCCCTGACGCTTCAGGAATGTGATCCTAAATTTTCGCCCTCAGGGTCGCTTGTTACATTACAGATTTTTGAGCTGGCATCAGAGCTCCATTTTTGTCTTCAATACCATTGGAAATTTTACTTGAGTCCAACCATCCTTAAGAAAAAAAAACACTTTCCTCTTACCCATCGATTTTTTTTTTTACCCCCCTTTTTTCCTCAATCACTACAATTTCAGTTGACTCTTATTCGACACTAGAGAGTGGGGGATGAAAAGGAACATGAGGAGGGAATGGAGAAGTGAGTGCCCGGAAAAGGGAAGGTGAAAGGGAAGGGTGCGTGATGGTCGAAGGGCGTTGCTAACGAAAAATGGAAGACATAGTGGGGTCACAATCCCTTCTGCCTTTCCCTGGGGGGGCGTTTGTCCCATCCTGACATATTTACCCAACCCTTGTAACCTAGAGATAACCACATTCCGGTACTTCGCCCCCGGAGATTGACGACTAGATGATGAAGCACCTCGTATAAATAAAGATGTTTTTTTATTCACCATATAGCAAAATAAACACACTTCTTTGATTTATACCGAGTGCTGCTTCATCATCTGGTCGGATATGCCCTGGTCCCTTTCCTGAACCGATACCGAAGCACGTGCACCCGTTTTGCTGCTTCTTAATGCACGGTGGCTGCTCCATTCCTTTTGTTCATCTACCAATGTCCGGTACCATATGTAACAATAAAAAGATAACTCCAGTATACTTGAAAATATTAAAAAGACCCAGGATGGTAAGAGCGTGGTCCAAACCAGTATCCCTGCAAGGGTGATGAGAATTTGACCGCATACAGGTCCTAACCGGTCCTAATAAAAAAAAGTGATTAAAAAAGTTGACCCAGACCTCCTTCTACACGTCAGTAGAACGATTATGAAATAATTCCCATTTATGGATTTGACTCTTTAAGATCAACTTCATTGGATGACCACATCTCGACAATTGGACACTTTTTGGTCTCAACCAGAAAAGTTTTGGAAGAGTATCTTGTGAATGAATGTCCCATTTAAGAAGCAACAACATGTTACGAGTGGGTTTGGTTGAAAAAGCAACAAATTGAGGCAAAATTGGAAATTAACCCATCAGAGTTGATATAGTAAGGGAAAGTAGAATGTCTGATGTGTCAGAATCCCAAAATCCTTGAATCATCCTCTTTTAAAATAGGATCCTAAAATCTTTTGATTAATCTTTGGAGTCCCTGGCTATCTTTCTAGATTATGGGGTGGGGTTCAAGTGGGCCAGCTCTCAGGTTCAATAGCCCCTTGGTGACATAGCTCAGTGTGTCCCCTTTTTGCAATGAACTTGGTTGGTGGAATTAATAATTCAAGAACGAAAAACATTTCCCTAAAATATTCCTAGTTTATCACCCAAGGATCCCCCTCTTGATTAGTTATAAAACCCCAACATTGGTTTTCTGGGGACAGTTGGGGCCCTCCAGCAGGTCTGGGCACGATACTGCCCAGGTATGCAGGCTTGGTTCCAAGTAGGTTTGACCTCTTCTTGGATGATGGAGGTGGGGTTTATATATAGATGACCTCTTTCTGATTATGGGGATGGGGTTTTCAAAAAGGTGACCTCTTTTTGGATTATTGGGGCATGGTTTTCAACGAATAGGTTACCTCTTTTCTTATGAATGGGTGGAGTTCCAATAGGTACCTCTTCTCTGGCTTATGGGGTTAAGGTTCCAAATGGTTGACCTCTTTTTTTTGGATTAATGTGTGGGGTTTCAGGTTATGACCTCTTCTGATTAAGACAATGGGGTTCCAAATAGGTGATTAATTCTGGAGGATGGGATGTGGTTCGCAAATAGGTGACTCTTTCTCCATGATTGGGTTGGGTTGCCAAACCGTGACCTCCTCTATGCCACATAGGTCAGAATCTATGGATAAAGCGTGTTTGATGTGGACGGCACCAGTCCCATTCAAAGTAGTTAGGGAGCCATCTTTTGATCGAGAACCTGGATATTCCCAGTCGTCACAACCGATATATTAACTCAAATCTCATCTGTATTTCTCAGGATCATCACCACCTGATGTAATCCAGTTCATCTTTTCTCTTACCTATCTTTTGCTGTCATTGTGTAATAATCAACTTTACAAACACCCGGTACAATACCTCCCTGTCCTGACTTCAATCAACGCTTGATTCCAATGAGTTGCATCATTCTAACACTCCCAGAGAATACATCTCTATACCTTATCTTCCATGGCCAAATGTTCAGAACCCCAATCAGAGATTTTGTGGTTATCAAGAACTCCATGACGTTCCAAGTTGCCAGGAAAGCGTGAGGCTCCCCAGAAAGTAGGAGGGAGCGACTCATGTGTAAGTCCGATTTGGAAGACATTGGGGTCATTTACTAGGGCCCGATTGCGCGCTTATCCCGACGTGTTACCCAAATATTTCCTATTTTCGGACATTTTCCCTGAATTGGCCCGGGATTTTTGCGCACCCGATGATTGTGGCGCATCTGCGCTGGCATGTCACGTCGACGGAAATCGGGGGACGTGGCCAAACGAAAACCCTACGATTCGGAAAAACGCAGCATTAAAAAAAAAAAAAAAATGTTGGCAGGGGACTTTGCTTACCTTCACCAGGACTAGGCCGGTGAACTTCAGTGCTTCCAGCGGTTCCTCAGGGGAACTTCAGCTCAGCCGCCACCCTGGTGGACGTCGAGGAACTACCTAGTATCCCGGCCGGGACCCGAATCCACCACAGGAACACTCAAGAACGACGCAAGAATCCGCTGGATCGCGAATGGACGGGGTAAAAGTAGAGATCTGCCCAAATGATCTCATCATCCATCTACTTTGTCTGAGATGACTATGGGTTTTGAATCACATTTAAAATATTAACATTCAGAATACAGGCAGTCCCACTGGTTAAGATACGTCTTTAGGTTTGTTCTTAAGAAAGTTGAATTTGTATGTAAGTCGGAACTGTATCCTTTATCATTTTGATCCAGACAAAATGTTTTTTAGTGATTCTCAAAATTAATTTGCTGTCATGGGTCGACGATTATCAATCAAGCTAACATTACAGCTGTCATTGCAGTCTGGGACTATAGTACATCAGGAGCTTCACCAGAGGTCACAACAGCGGGAGAGAAGTCTTCTTAACTAGTGGTCGTCTGTAACTAGGGTCGTCTGAGTCGACTGCCTGTAATGATCACTGTTGCCATTGTTGTGACTTCATCACCATGGTCAGAGCTTGCTCTTATGTTACAATATAAGTTTCCCAGTTTTGGTATGTTTCATAGATATGTAAGAATCAAATCCAAAGTATTTCCAAATTTTCTCCTTCTGTAAGTCTTCTATGTTTGTGCAGATTCCCTTACTTTATCCCATGGATATTTGTTTGATAAAACAGGAAAACTTTACAATATTTATCATGTATGACAAGAGCGTAAGTACAGCGGTACAGCCATATCAAGCAGCTTCTATGGGACGCCACCACAGTGTAAGGGCCCCTGGGATCCAACCCTGCCACACTAAAGAATTGAAGATGTGCCTATTATATACATGTTTTTTGCTGTTTCACTTGTCAGGAGCGCTGTATATAATAGCCACACATCTTCCACAGTAAACAGCATGAATCGCACCCATATAAAAATGACGGGGGAGAGGTAGAAAGACATGACTGGTTAATCTCCTCATCTCAATCTGATTCCGTTCGTGTACGTTTCCCCATTTGGTCAACAGCTACTGGGCAGATCTGTATAAGGGTATAAATGTATATATCACTGCAATAAGGGTGTCAGAGTTATAAAGGTGTGACTTACAGTATGTATATTTTATTTTCTCAGGGGGTAGAGGGGCCCCCCAATCCAGAATCTGCAATGGGGCCCTGCCTCTCGCTAGTTACACCCCTATGTATGGATTTTTGCATGAAACTAAAGTTGCCCAGGATAACCCTTGTGTGAACTCTATTATGCTGGTCTATCTGTCTATCGGCTATCTATTTATCTATCTATCTATCTATCTATCTATCTATCTATCTATCTATCTATCTTATCTATCTACCTATCTCTTCCTATCATTTATCTATCTCATATCTATCTATACTGTCGGTCTATCTGTGCTATCTATCTATCTATACTCATATCTATCTATCTATCTATCTATCTCATATCTATCTATCTATTCATATCTTCTTCTATCTATCTCAAGCTATCTATCCATTCATCTAATCTATCTGTCTGTTCTATCGATCTCCTATCATCATCTATATCTATCTATCTCCCTCTATCTATCGTCATATCTATCTATCTATCTCCTATCTATCTATCTATCTATCTATCTAATCTATCTTCTTATTATCTCATTGATCTATCATCTATATCTATCTATCTATCTATCTATCTATTCTAGCTAGAATGAATAACTCTCAAATTTTACCTATGTCTGATGTCTCCTCCTGTTTCTATCTAGCATTTACAATATCTACCTATACTATCTATCTATCATCTCATCTATCTATCTATCATATCTATCTTATCTATCTATCGTATCATCTATTATCTTATCTATCTCTATCTATCTATCTAATCTATTCTAATCTCATCTAGCTTCTACATCTATCATCTCTATCTATCTTCATTCTATTCTCTATCTATCTATCTCTAGTATCGTTATCTGTCATATCTATCTATCTATCTATCTCCTATCTATCTATCTCATATCTATCTCATATCTATCTCCTATCGTATCTATCTATCTAGCTAATCATCATCAGTATCTCATATCTATCTATTTATCTTATTATCTATCTTTTGGGCCTATTTATTTTAGTCTGATGTGTTTTTTATTGTATTTTGTGACTTTTTTGGGCGCAAGTGTGTATTTGCAGAAACATTTTGTTCTTTTTCAAGCAGTGGCAGGGGTTTGCTGTGTAGCAGTTTCCTGTTTGCCCCTACTATATCTTTTATTTCAATCCTGTTTCCACCTCCACTTTTTTAAATCAGTTTCAAATAATTGTCCCTCTCACATTCCTTATACCTCCCCCTAGGAAAAGCATTGTAGGAGTTGCATGCAGCCAAAACTTGTGTCTTTTTTTAAAACTTGCAAGTAAATGGTCTTTTACATAAAACCTTCCTTTGACAAACCATAGCCCAAAAATACAAATATAAATGATGTTCAAGAAAAAATACCTGCACAAAAAACACCTTCTCATGGAAAGAAAAAAAACAATATGTATCTATGTAACTATCGATGTTCCTCATATATATCATCTATCACATATCTACTTATCTATTAATTTGTTCCTATCTATATATTATCTGTCTTATATCTATTGTCTATCTATTTATCTAATCATTTATGTATCTATTTTCTATTTTGTGCCTATTATGGCAGGTCTACCACTCTTCCCTAGTTGATGCTAGCATGATATTTATGGGATATCATAGTGGTTTGGGTGGGGCATGTACGAACAAGTAGTAATAACTACACTCACCCTCCTGTTACTAGGGATGTAATAGTGTCCATGGCAGGGGACCACCATACAGCACACATGCAGATATCTGTACGCCCAATTCTGTGTTGTACTGCTCTGTGATCCACTATGAATTGTCAGTCCTCTTATCGTTATCAGAGCAGCCCTGGCATATGGGAAACTCCTCTGAGTATGATGATGATGATGTCTTCTTGCATTGGTCACCTATAGAGCTTCCTAGTTACGCCCACATCAACCTGTGAGAGTGAGTGCAGTGAGCAGTGCTGGGCATTGGTGCAGTGCTGCGCCACCCCACTCCTCTGTGTAAGAAGGAGCTCAGAGCCTGGGTGCGCCTCCACTCACTGCCTGTCCCCTATCGGTGATCAATGCTGCTTGTGCTGGGGGCACGGGAGCTGCTGCCTGTATGATCATCCCCAGCTCCTCTGGCCTCCACATCCCAGCTACGCAATGAGTAAGAGCAAGATGCCTGCATACCACTGGCCTTCAGCTTTCACCATAGACAGTATCCTCAACCTAAACTCCAGAGAACAGACAGCAGCAAGACCCACAAGCTGATCATCCAGAAGGATCCCCATCCAGAGCTCCTCCAGCCCATAGGAGAGGAAGAGGGGAGGATGCACCAAAGGGAAAATGTCCCCTCTACAAGCACAAAGGTACCGTTCCCTACTTCTACACCCTATCAACTATGTGACAATAGCTTCCAGCTCTTGGGCCCCACTGTAGATCTATTCGAGACCGATCCAATCTATTTATCGATTTATCCTTAACTTATTCCATCTATTACACTCCATCTATATTCTATTTATCTCTATCATATCTACTGTCTAAAAATATATTTATCTATCTCTCTCATATCTATCTAACCAGATGCCTACATAGATATCTATTTATCCATCTATCTCATCTATCTCTCTACGCCTGACATCATGTAGAGATTTCCAGAGTGATGATGATCAATAGTCATATAAGATAGTATACAAATAATACAATTTATGTAATATATTCTGTATATTATTCCAATTTCTTAATATGACATATCTATATACCTAAATTGTGCTATAAATATTACATTGTTTATATGTATATCTATTACACCACACTATATATACAGTATATATGTGTGTGTGTATACGTGCAATATATTTTTTCTTTATCATATATTTTAATTATTTGAAGTTATTTGTATATATATGAGCTACTTCAGTGATTTAGGATTGTGGGAGTATGAAGTATATGTGGTCAAACATTTACACACATCACACACACACATATATATATATAATTATATATCTAATATAAATATATATATCTATAATAGTCGGGGGGTTTCGGTCTTGTGTCAGTTTGTTGAGTGCATTTTTTTTCGATGTGGATGTGTGCAATGTAGCATGAGCTGAATGTGTGAAGCTGTGTGTTAGATGACTATGAGGTTAGCGGAGTGTATTAGCCGGCTTCTCCTCCGGTGTCAGCATGAATTACTGAGCATTTGCAGCTGTGAGACAGGACACAGCACCAAACCCACGCATCCAACATATGGGAAAGAACTCTTCTAGTATACACTTCTATCCAGGATTATACAACCTAAGGCCCCACAGCGCTTGTAGCACTACAAGACCCAGCAGTAACCAGGTCTATCTACACAATAGAGCCCACAACCTTCTATAAACTTTGTAGGATCCCAGGACGTCCCATGATGAAGTCTACAGATATTTGTCCGAGAAAGCCAAAATCTACGTAAAAAGTTCGGGAACTGGACATCTTATTTCGGAAACAAAATTGCGATATGAATATTTTAGGAAATTGCAGTTTTCAGTTTATTATTGTGTAGCATCTCGTCGCTCGATAGATTACTAGATAGATAGTCTAGCTGATCGATAGCTAGCTCGCTAGCCCGTCTAGATAGATAGCTCGATCGCTACGCTAGCTCCGCTCAGCTCGCTCGCTAGCTCGCTCCTGCGCTGCTTCTCTCGCTCAGCTCGCTCTGCGCGCGCTCGACTCGCTCGCTCGCTCGCTCTGCGCTCGCTCCTCGCTCGCTCGCTCGCTCGCTCTCTCGCTAGCACTCGCCAGCTTTTCACCCTGGTGCTGTCCGGCGTCCCCCCTCCCGCCCTCTTTTTGCACGCCATAGCACCAATCACTGCGATTCTCAAACCCTTCTGTACAACTTGAAATTTGTATGTTGAAAACATTATCTCGAAGAATCGTGACACCATCTATATTGCAAAGAATAAACAACGTTGAAAAAAGATATAGAAGAAATAGTGACCCTAGATACTCAGATATATATAAATGAGAACAATACAGAAAACAAATGATTGAAATCTAAAAATGTGACAGACAGTGATTTTTAAAATGAATATTAAAAATGTATATTTGACATGGATTATGAAAAAAATAATTTGGACCTACATTAAACAAGACCCTGAATATACAAGATTGTAATAATATATTGTTGTACAAATATAAGATCTATTAACAATATTTAGCATTTCAATCATGTTGTTTGTTATTCATTGATTTTTAAATATTTAGCATAATCTCTAAATTTGTATTGTCTTCATTATTTGTTATTATAGTATACCGGTCTGCAATTTTATTTTACTGTTTGTCACATTTTTTGGACACTTTTGATTTTCCATGTCCAACCTCTCTTTCATCAGTGTTCTGGGCTTAATTACATTAATATTTGTTGTAATATTTATTTTGTACGTTGTATTTTTTGTTAAAAAATAGATATATTTCTGATGATTCTTATAATATCCTAAACTTATTTTCATACCTGTGAATCACTAGTGTAATGCTGGTCTTCTCCAGGTCTAGAAAGCTCTCTATCTATATCTGGTATGGAGTTCAGATGAGGTACCATTAGACATTTGGACTTACTTTCCCATTTCCTCATTCACAGGTAGTAGAATTGTCTTCTGGCCACCACCACCACCCACAACAGCCTTAACTACTGCACGTAGCATCCTGCAAACTCCAGAGACTTACCTTGCAGGACAGATACCCCTGATAGCTTGAAGATGGACCTTCTCCACGCCTGATCACTCAACAAAAACGCAACTCTTGGTCCAAGAAAAAGACTCGTACATCTTCTCCAAGAGCCAGATCTTCCAGCTGGAGTCCACCTTTGACATGAAAGAGATACCTGAGCAGTGCTGAGAGGGCATTTTTGGCCAACTCTCTACATTTACCTGAGACCCAAGTCAAGAATCTGGTTCGCAGAATAGAAGGAACAAGCTGAAAGACAATGTCAGCAGAACTAAAGGCTCCAGGAGCAGATACCCAATGGAGACTTACCATCATCTACCAAGATACTTCATTCCTATTATATGTGGTCCTAAACCAATGTCCTTTCCCTGTTATCGTACCCTGGAAAGCATTATTCCTTAGCCTCTGCTTCGCAAATCCAGGCAAGTACTACAGCCTGGCAGACGGACGATGTATAGAAAACTGTGATTTGATTTAATTTGTTTCGTCAATGACATTTCTGGACATTCGAATCATTTTTGATCTAACCGAAGACCTCAGGGGTGGCAGGGATTTTTTTGATATATATATGTTACTCTTACTCGCTATCTATAACAGCATGTACACCTATTTTTGTATATTTTTACGATCCCATACCCCACAATCTAATTTAATACCGGCCTATGCAATCTATGTAATAGGAGGAGGTCCCTACTCTGTGTGCACTTTCATCTGAACCTCTTGTGCTCCATTTAAACACCGTCTACCTGGTTGCTAACAGCTGGGATGGATTTAAGCATCCTCACTGCAATGGTTACTAGCCCCCCCCTTCCCTGGAAGTCACTTCTATTGGGGGTTTTTAATTTAATTTATTACTATACATGATATGGGTCACTATCGAACCACAGACCATTGTAATGAAGACCAGTTCCTCACTCAAGAGATTGTCTTAATTCTGAACAAACAAATGCATTTTTTATATGAGATATCTGTAAAAAATCTCTTTTTTGGAAGTCAGATGAAATGAAATAAAATATACATGGACATGAGAAGGGTCCTGGTGTGTCCAATTATCTATCTATCTATCTATCTATCTATCTATCTATCTATCTAGAATGGAATAAACTCATCACAATTTTTACCTATGGATCTGGATGTGCGGCCTCATTTTTTTTCTATCTAGCATTTATCTCAATATCTATCTCATATCTATCTATCTATCTATCTATCTATCTATCTATATCATATCTATCTATCTCATATCTATCTATCTATCTATCTATTTATCTATCATCTATCTATCTATCTATCTCATATCTATCTATCTATCTATCTATCTATCTATCTATCTCATATCTATCTATCTCATATCTATCTATCTATCTATCTATTTATCTAGCTATCTATTATCTGTTTCATATATATCTATCTATCTATCTATCTCATATATATCCGTCATTCGAATATCTGTCTCATGTCCATCTATCATCACAACTTTCTCAAGTACCTGAAATCCCAGAATAATCTTCCTTCCTTCTTACCAGAGAAGTTACAAGCAGTATTTGACCCTTCCCTATACACATGTATATGTTTCCATCCTTTATATTTGGTGTATTATGGTCGGTTTTTTATTTCTATATACGTATAGGAACTATGTCATTCATTTCGGTTCTAGAATATCTCAATAGCCTGTCGTCCTACCCCTTTATTTCAGCCCGTGACAGAGATTCTCCTCCCAGAGATCCCCTAAAGGCCCCCCCCCAGAGACCATGCAGGGCTACAGGAAAACATCACGTGATGGCGTCGGAATAAAGAGAGAAGAGTTGCTAACCAGTGTAAGGAAGAGAGAACTGGAGCAGGACTAGACGCAAAATCGCCGCGAAGAAGAAGACCCGCACTGTGTTCACAGAGTCAGTCCTCATCTGAGTCCACCTGTGAATGTGAATGAGGTATCTGAGCAGTCTCAGAGAGAGCAGGCTGCAGCCTCCCTGCACCTCACAGAAACCCAGGTTCAAAACTGGTTCCAGAACAGAAGGAATAAATGGAAAAGACACTGGCTGCAGTACCCTAGGCAGGCTGCCAACATGTTTCTCACACAACCCAAAGGATAGTAAGGGGCCCCTCTTGTTCCATGGATAACTCTCCGGCCACCGCTTGGGCTTCACCTTCCTCGATATCTCTCCTCTCTGGTGGCTTCTCTTGGTCAACTACCCCCCCTCCATCTTTCCCCAACTCAGTGCCCATCTAAGGTTCTCAGGCAGGACTCGTCCTGAACCTGAGATCAGTCCGTACAGACTAGTGGACTTTGTATCCTTTTTGTTATTATTCTCTGCATATCGTGCCTACTTACCTATGACTTGATTTGTGCATTGGAAGGAAAGAGGTGCATCATGGGGATCACTGCATACAAATGGCCATAAACATTTCTTTTTTGTTATTTGCAAAGAATGTCTTGCATATTTGGCTTTTTTATCCTTGTTACTTATAGTATTAGGGAATTTTTTTTTCCAGTTCATGAATGCAGAATATTTTGCTCGAATGTAAATTGAAGGCATTATTTAATATTCTGACTATTTTATAATATTTTTTAAAAGTTGTAGCAATTAATAAAATCTGATTTGTCAGGCCTATTCTGTAAAATCAAAGTGTACAACCCCCAGAATCTCTCTAATTTAATATGATTAATGTAAAAATTTATATATATATATATATCATATCTATATATCTATATATAATATATAGTAATATATATCCTAACTTGTGGTGCCATGCCACAAGTTATCATCGATGAAGTATAAAAAATAATTTTTGAATCATAATCATTCTAAAAAAAGAGAATAATGTCTACTAAATATCTTTACTATTACCCCTCCAGTACACTTTAGTGTTAAATATTAATTAGGTCTATTTTATTAATATCAATTGTTATTACGTAACCAAACTTTTCTGTAACTTATATTTCCGTAGCTTTCGAGTAGAAAGGTTATATAAATTAAAATGTTATTTTATAAATTGAATTTGTGGTTTATATTTTCTCTTCTCGTTCTACATGCTTAAAACAGTTTATACATTTTTTTTAATGATATATCTAATATATATTATATTCACTCAAAAAATTGAATGTTTATAAGTATTACATCACAAGCAATAATATATCTACTATCATATACTCTATATATATATATATATATACATATCTATAGCTATCATATATTAACACCTATTAATGTGCATGGTATATTTTTCACACGTACCTGTAAAAGCAGAAAACAATAACACGTTGAGTCCATAAATGATTTATAAAATTAAAAATGCAAAATAATTAAAAAATATGTATAATAAGATGCAAATATAACGATAATAATATTAGCAGTCACCAATAATAAAATAACAGTAAAAAAGTTGTAGCAAATAATGTTCTAATAATATAGTAATAAAAGTATAATATTCCTACAGTTACAGTTAAAATTTCTGTCTACTGCATATTATATGTGAGACAGGATAAGTCACCTGTTGATGTTGGTACCGCCACTTGGTGACCTGTCTGGCCTCAGAGGTAACAAGGGCTCAATATAATTCAACTTTACAAACACCACCGATGGGGTGAGAAAGGACAGTTATACCTCGGAGTGCAACAGAACAGCTTCATCTGTTTCTTGCCTTGGTCCTTTTGATCATTTTAATGTTTATTTTCTTCATTATTTTGTGTTTGGAATGACATTGGTTCCTTAGTATATTACATTCCACATCAATTTTCTAGATGTTTCCATGATCCACATAGGGAATGATGCGACTGCTCATGGCACGCGTAACACGATCAGTTAAGATAGCACGGTGGATGTATAAGTTGCAGTCAGGCATAGCTGAATCCTGGGGTGGAGGGGCTGCAGGGATTAACACTGTAGGTTTGTCAGGTCACAAAACTCAGAAGCATGTCACTGTGGCCAAGAGATTTATCCCAGATATACCCTGAAGCGGTAATTTTCTAGCAGCAGCCACATTCTCTGGCTTCTATAGGGAAATACAAGTAAGAACGGCTGCAAACCTCGATGTCGAACCCTTCCCTGCCCCCCAGAATGATCTCACTGGGACTTCAATCCTAGAAAGCTCCCAAAAAATTAGTGTTTGTCCATATATTATTTATTATTATGATTACTAATAATAACAATATTATCTGCTTCATAAATAAGGTCTATTATTATTTTGTTAAACTTTAGGAAGAAAAGCAAATAGCACATATTAGGTGCCACAAACGCATTTTTGGGCTTCAGAAGTCAAGAGTCATATGCAAATCGGGCCCGGGTTCTTTGTCAATTAATTAACCTCTTAGTGATAGGGTCTGCTAAAGGCTTTATGGGTTGCCCTAAGTATTTAATGTATTCCATCCGCAAATTAGGGATAGAAGGTGAACATGAGGAGCCCCACGATCACTAGAAGAGGTTCCCATTGTCACTAATGGGTGGAGCAGCAGGGCATTCATGGACCTTGTCCCTCTCATAGGGTCCTTACAGTTGGAACTACACCATTCAGTCGTACTTTCACGCTAATCTCCTGTGTATAGGGGATAAACTTAAATGGCAATGGGACCTCCCCTTAATAATGGCCATGCATTTTTAACAATTCCCACCGTAAGCGGTTTAATGGTCACTCTCTCCATTTTTTACGTTTTTAGTTTTAAGTTTTTTGCTCTTTTTTTTTTTCTTTTTGATTTTTTGGGGTTGAAAGTTTTCAAAAAGTTCACAGAAAGTGTCTCTTTTGTAATCTATAGTAGAATTTTTAGATTGCAAATGAGATCAAAATGCCTTCTAGTGTGGGACGTACAATTGATTTATGATTTATAGTCTCGGTTACACGTGGCGACTCAAGACTTTGTGGAAAAGTGTGGCAGGGCATTTTTTTTACAGATTTTTGGAAAATATTATATGTATTTGTTTATATATTTATTAGATTATTAGATGTGTGGTGTTTTTTTGCTTAATATTCTTGTCCCCCATTAAGGTTATAAAAAAAACCCTGGACAGTTTTATTTTTTTTTAAATGAAGTTTCCTGTAACTGGGGATCTATAAGAGCCCATTTAACAGGGGGAACAACACCACTGTGGGGGCAGTAGTACAGACAGTCCCTAGGTTAACATACAAGATTCTGTAGGTTTGTTCTTAAATTTGAGTTGGTATGTAAGTCGGAACTGTATATTTTATAATTGTAACCTCCAGCCAGATTTTTTTTTTGGGTCTCTGTGACATTGGATTTTAAAAAATGTTTGGCTTGTCCCCATAAGCAGGGGCAGCCCCTGCCATAGGATAGTTTAGCAACTTGCTCAGGCGCGGCGCGCCTCCTTCTCAACTATTTGTCGTCCCCTTTCTCCCCGTTCCAGGCCAAGCTCTTTCGGTCCCATCTCTTTCCTTCTAACCTCCTTACAACCGGACCGACCCCATTCCTTATCTTGGGTGCCCGCGGATCCCCCTCGGAGAAGAATAAACAGGGGTTACCAGGAAAGTAAGAGCAGCGAATTATGCTAGAGCGTGGGGGCGGCACTGACGCGACGAGGGGGAGAAATGGGGGCGGGGCGGTAAAATAATCGAAGTAAGACCGTCCTGTGAGCATCAGAACGGGGGTGAAGAAGAGGGTGTGCCGCTCACGAGGTGCTCGCTTAGCGGAAGATACTGAGTCCACGAGAAAGGAAAAAGGTGTACGGGTTGCCGAGCATCACCTAGCCGAAGGAAGAATTGGGAGTGCGGCGGGCATGCTCCTGGATCGGACCGGACAAGGGACCCGGCGGGTGCGTGGAGTCAGGGGTGTGCCCCCTTGGGTAGGCGACCAGCTGTCTACTTTCTACGCCGCTTCCATCAACTACTGTCGTAGTCGTCGGTATTTGCTTTGCTTCCGTTCTCCATAGCGCGCGACAGGAAAGGATAATCAAGGACGGGGAGGGTAGGGAAACGGCGTAGGGAGTAAGAGTAAGGGAGATGTGTCAACCGGCGAAGAATCAGGAAAAGGGCCTTTGTTGACGGGTGAGGCACGGATCTCAAGCTCCAGGGTCCCTTCCCGCTTCCTTGTGCAGGAGCACGAAGATAAAACGGCTGTGATGCCAAAAAGCTACTTAGGGTTAGTATTAGGGAAGGTTTATGTTACAGTTTAACCCCTAACTCTCACCCTAGAAAACCCTAAATTCCTTCCCTTCTTAGACCTTCCGCTTCCCCTATCTCATATTTTAACTCCCGGATCCCCCTCGCCACACATACCATGCCCAGAAATGAAACAAAGAGGTGATGGGTGGGGAAGTGGAAGGGAAGTGCCATGTGCGAAGGGGAAATCCTTGCAAAAATATGCGTTCAAGGACTTCCAGTACCCAGTCAGAAGTGCAGGAGCAAAGCCACTGACTGTTGCGCATTGACTTTGATATCCCATCTAATTGCCATGATACCTCCTTGAGCCACACTACCTCTATTTTGGTAGGATGGCAAGGACCTCCCCCTTCTGTACAAGTGAAGATCTGGCCAACCTACTGACCTGTTTCGGTGGCTCACACACGATCTTGTGCAGAGGTTGTTAATCCAAATGACAAACATGTGTATACAATGAATGAAATCTTTTTGAGATAGTCCTCGTTTTGTCCGGAACAAATCACCAATATTTGGGATCCGATTCATGACGGAAACATAATCGGTGGAGTTTTTAGCCCCCAAATCTTTTTCGTTGACTTTTGTTTTTATGGATCCCATTTTTTTGCCGATGTATCCGTCGCCATTTGTTGTGTGTAAACGCATACGACAGAACAGACGGACATATACATCCAAGTCGCGAGCCGAGTCCTTCTCGTCACTTTACTTCTTTCTGGTCTCCATATCTTTATGGTCCTCGTTTTCCTCTCTCACACTGTCCCCGCTGCCGCTGCATTTTCTGGCCTCTTCCTTTGACTCTGTTGCCGCCGTTTTCTGGCTCCTTGGTCCGCCGCTTGTGTCCATCCTCCCCCTGCCTCCCCAGAAAGTAGAAAAACGGGGGGGTTGCAATGCCGCGACATTACAGTTCCTAAGAGCCAACTGGTCTCGCAAAGGGGGGTCGGAGGGTAAGGGAGAGGGAGTAAGGGCCATGTCATATCCACTATGTGGGTAGTAAATAGAAAGTGGGGAGTGTGTATAATATTTGCTTCTAGTTATATTTGATGTTAGAGGGCGTCTTATATGCAGAACTATCAAAATTTTCCACGCTTCACTACTGGCGGTCTATCTGTAATTATCACGGTCCTAGACAAGCCGGGTTCCTAATCCGGACAATCACAGACGGCCCTTAAAACGTTTGGTAGGTTTCTAAAGGAACCTACCCTACTGATCTACCTATTAAGGTAGATCCGAGGGGTGGTAGGTGCATCTAAAACATATGTAAGGATAGACCTTTTTTTAAGGCTAAGTCCGGTTTATAACGCCCGGCCGCCTATCTTTCTAATCTTTAAACGAGTTAATGCCAGGTAATATGCAAATTCTCTACAAGGCTCCATTAGTCCGTGGGAGTATCCAGGTAGCTGAGGTGACACAGCCCAAATACTCCCAGCCCCAGTATCCTCTGTGATCCTCCTAACCCATCCTCTTCGAATCTCATGCCAGAATGGTAGCCAGTCACTCTTCCTTGATCCTCCAATCTTTCTCTTCTTCATTACCCTCTGTCTCTCGCCCTTTTTTAATCAAACCTCCTCGAATCTTTCCCGGTCGAGACCCTCTCATACCTTTTATGTTCTGGCTCCGTAAAGAAGGCGGGGAGGGAATAACAAGAGGTCTCTCTCCCAGTGTCCTAATCTTTCCCCTCCAAGTGTGTGCACAGCTCTTTGATGTCTGCCCTAAGTTTTGTCCCTTGCTCAACAACAACTTTATGTAAATCCAAGAAAATCATGGATAACGTATCTCTGACTAAACGTAAGATAACGGGTGACATAAAATTTACATTGATGTCAGGGATTTTTAAGTGATACTTAAAGGGGTTGTCCAGGGTTATAAAAAAACTCATTGGTGGCCGGATGGCGGGTTAAAAAATAAACTGTACTTTACTCCTGGTAAAACGCTGCTGTCGTCTCTGTCCGGTGCCCCTGTAAACAAACAAAGGCATGCTGACCTACCGGGATGGGGTGCCTTCCCTTGGCCACCTCTACCCCTTACCCCCCGTTTCTCCGGACATGGCGTGAGTTCTTGGAATGTGGGCCTCGTCCCCTGATTTATTTTCTTTTGCCCTAGCGCCAACTTGGGTTTCCCCCTACCACCTTTTCCCGACAACGGGTAGGATGCCGTATTTCTATCTTCTGTTCCTAGCATACGAGAGAGTGACGCTGTTTGTAAGTGTAACCTTTCTGTAAATAATGGTGGGGAGGTATTCCAATCGTCTATTCCTCCCCTATTTAATGGTCGGAGGTTTTGATTTTTCCCAAAGGGTTGAAAGGTGAGTGGCGGAAGAAAAAAATAGGCTGAGAGGTGGAGGGGGGACAGGAGGGCGTACAGGGACCTGGGTGAGGGAGGGTGGTGGCTAGGGTTTGAAAGGGACGGGGGGTTGCTAGAAGCAGAAGGGGGAAGGATGGACGGAGATTGGCCGCGCGAGAGAAAAGTGCGGGGCTTTATTAAGCCCGCGCGGGCCTTTTGTTTGTTTTTCTGAGGGTTGAGGTTGCTGTGGGTTTATGGTTTCAAAAGGGGTTTCCCCGGGTGATCTGGTAGGAGGGTGAGAGGGGCAGTGGCTCCTGCTCAGTCGTGTTACTAACCTCAAATCCATATTTATGTGCCCTCGTGCCATGTGGCCGCGGAGGAATGCGAGCGAAGTCTGGTAGGAGCAAGGGTAGAGCAAAGGGTTGGAGGCTAGTTGTTTGCACTGGGAGGTGGTGTTTTGTTTTCGGGGCGCTTTGGTGATCCTTCCCGTTACTGTGGTTGGCCTAGGTCTCTTCCTCCTGCCTTTTCCTTCATCTGTCCTCGTATCCCCCTCTCACGATCCCCATCCCTTCCCGCTTATGTCTTGTTTTCTAGCTTGCGTCACCCCCCTTTCTCAGTCTTGATCCCAGAAATTCCGCTCCCCCTGTGCGAGTTCTCCTGCCTTACTCTTCCGCCTTCCCTCTACTCATCCGGTTTCCTTCCCTGCTACCCTCCCTCTGCACTACCCAGTTTGTTCGGTCCGCATGCCTATATCCACGCGCCCCCTTACAAATGCTTCTTAGCCTCTGCGTATTCAAGTGACATCTTATTGCACTGACAACTTACTCACAGTCCATATAGCGGAAGCGCATCTACTTCACGCGATTTTGTATATTCGTTGAGAATCTAGCACTTTTCATGGACCCCACAATTTAATATGGCATCGTTTTTCTGAATCAACTTCAGATTTAAATCAAAATCAATCCAAATGCAGGAGTGGTTAATATTGTCAATAATATCCAGATCTGTGAGGGGTGCGGTGGTTATTTTAGCCAAACATTTGTTAGGACCCAAATCGTTTGAAAATTTTTACAAAACTTTTATTAAATCTTGGATGGTTTCCTCCTCTCTCTAGTCCTCAGGGCTACACTTATATAAACTAGACGCCTTTAAGTAATAAATCAGCATAACAGATTTAGATCTTTAGCAGCGATGGGTGGTCATGGGTGGGACATTACATCCCTTATAACATAACTGCTTGTAAATATTTCCTTATGTGTCATGACTTATATCCTTAACGCAGCATACATTTGTCAATGGCTGTTCTCAATCTAAGTACATGACTGATTCGTTTTCACGAAATTCGTGATACTCAACATTTGACCTTTAATCTGGATTATTTTACCATAAAATACATAGGCAAAAACACAGGTATCCAATTAAATCCAAAGACTTTGTCCCAGCATCTTCATCAACTTGAGTAAACCCAACTTGGATTGTTGATGGTGCCTGAAACCTTAATGTTGCACAGTTTAGTGTCGGACATATTAGTAGTGTCTTGCATGGGTGTAATGTTCTTTGAATATGTTTATTCCTATGTATCGATATTTCGATTAAACCTAGACTATATAAAATGGAGGTATGTGATAGGCAAAGTAGGTATAGCAGACAAAGGTAGTGGAACCCAGGAAGATAAGGCTCGTAATATATCAATGAAAAAGTATCACGTCAGGAAACTAAACTGACAGTAACCAGAAATAGCTCCACTATGTGATGTCTGGAGTTGTGTATACTGTGCCAACTTCATTAGTGCCTTCAGCTTTCGCTATCACTTAATCCTGTTTATCTTCTAGATGTTGGACTTCTTCTGATATCCATGTGAGCTAAATCCCGGAAAACATCTCTAATATAAACCTGTAGGCCAGGTTATAAGTGGTACTAGAAGGTTCAAGTGAACAAATCCCCCCAAAAGTATCCCCTGACGCTTCAGGAATGTGATCCTAAATTTTCGCCCTCAGGGTCGCTTGTTACATTACAGATTTTTGAGCTGGCATCAGAGCTCCATTTTTGTCTTCAATACCATTGGAAATTTTACTTGAGTCCAACCATCCTTAAGAAAAAAAAACACTTTCCTCTTACCCATCGATTTTTTTTTTTACCCCCCTTTTTTCCTCAATCACTACAATTTCAGTTGACTCTTATTCGACACTAGAGAGTGGGGGATGAAAAGGAACATGAGGAGGGAATGGAGAAGTGAGTGCCCGGAAAAGGGAAGGTGAAAGGGAAGGGTGCGTGATGGTCGAAGGGCGTTGCTAACGAAAAATGGAAGACATAGTGGGGTCACAATCCCTTCTGCCTTTCCCTGGGGGGGCGTTTGTCCCATCCTGACATATTTACCCAACCCTTGTAACCTAGAGATAACCACATTCCGGTACTTCGCCCCCGGAGATTGACGACTAGATGATGAAGCACCTCGTATAAATAAAGATGTTTTTTTATTCACCATATAGCAAAATAAACACACTTCTTTGATTTATACCGAGTGCTGCTTCATCATCTGGTCGGATATGCCCTGGTCCCTTTCCTGAACCGATACCGAAGCACGTGCACCCGTTTTGCTGCTTCTTAATGCACGGTGGCTGCTCCATTCCTTTTGTTCATCTACCAATGTCCGGTACCATATGTAACAATAAAAAGATAACTCCAGTATACTTGAAAATATTAAAAAGACCCAGGATGGTAAGAGCGTGGTCCAAACCAGTATCCCTGCAAGGGTGATGAGAATTTGACCGCATACAGGTCCTAACCGGTCCTAATAAAAAAAAGTGATTAAAAAAGTTGACCCAGACCTCCTTCTACACGTCAGTAGAACGATTATGAAATAATTCCCATTTATGGATTTGACTCTTTAAGATCAACTTCATTGGATGACCACATCTCGACAATTGGACACTTTTTGGTCTCAACCAGAAAAGTTTTGGAAGAGTATCTTGTGAATGAATGTCCCATTTAAGAAGCAACAACATGTTACGAGTGGGTTTGGTTGAAAAAGCAACAAATTGAGGCAAAATTGGAAATTAACCCATCAGAGTTGATATAGTAAGGGAAAGTAGAATGTCTGATGTGTCAGAATCCCAAAATCCTTGAATCATCCTCTTTTAAAATAGGATCCTAAAATCTTTTGATTAATCTTTGGAGTCCCTGGCTATCTTTCTAGATTATGGGGTGGGGTTCAAGTGGGCCAGCTCTCAGGTTCAATAGCCCCTTGGTGACATAGCTCAGTGTGTCCCCTTTTTGCAATGAACTTGGTTGGTGGAATTAATAATTCAAGAACGAAAAACATTTCCCTAAAATATTCCTAGTTTATCACCCAAGGATCCCCCTCTTGATTAGTTATAAAACCCCAACATTGGTTTTCTGGGGACAGTTGGGGCCCTCCAGCAGGTCTGGGCACGATACTGCCCAGGTATGCAGGCTTGGTTCCAAGTAGGTTTGACCTCTTCTTGGATGATGGAGGTGGGGTTTATATATAGATGACCTCTTTCTGATTATGGGGATGGGGTTTTCAAAAAGGTGACCTCTTTTTGGATTATTGGGGCATGGTTTTCAACGAATAGGTTACCTCTTTTCTTATGAATGGGTGGAGTTCCAATAGGTACCTCTTCTCTGGCTTATGGGGTTAAGGTTCCAAATGGTTGACCTCTTTTTTTTGGATTAATGTGTGGGGTTTCAGGTTATGACCTCTTCTGATTAAGACAATGGGGTTCCAAATAGGTGATTAATTCTGGAGGATGGGATGTGGTTCGCAAATAGGTGACTCTTTCTCCATGATTGGGTTGGGTTGCCAAACCGTGACCTCCTCTATGCCACATAGGTCAGAATCTATGGATAAAGCGTGTTTGATGTGGACGGCACCAGTCCCATTCAAAGTAGTTAGGGAGCCATCTTTTGATCGAGAACCTGGATATTCCCAGTCGTCACAACCGATATATTAACTCAAATCTCATCTGTATTTCTCAGGATCATCACCACCTGATGTAATCCAGTTCATCTTTTCTCTTACCTATCTTTTGCTGTCATTGTGTAATAATCAACTTTACAAACACCCGGTACAATACCTCCCTGTCCTGACTTCAATCAACGCTTGATTCCAATGAGTTGCATCATTCTAACACTCCCAGAGAATACATCTCTATACCTTATCTTCCATGGCCAAATGTTCAGAACCCCAATCAGAGATTTTGTGGTTATCAAGAACTCCATGACGTTCCAAGTTGCCAGGAAAGCGTGAGGCTCCCCAGAAAGTAGGAGGGAGCGACTCATGTGTAAGTCCGATTTGGAAGACATTGGGGTCATTTACTAGGGCCCGATTGCGCGCTTATCCCGACGTGTTACCCAAATATTTCCTATTTTCGGACATTTTCCCTGAATTGGCCCGGGATTTTTGCGCACCCGATGATTGTGGCGCATCTGCGCTGGCATGTCACGTCGACGGAAATCGGGGGACGTGGCCAAACGAAAACCCTACGATTCGGAAAAACGCAGCATTAAAAAAAAAAAAAAAATGTTGGCAGGGGACTTTGCTTACCTTCACCAGGACTAGGCCGGTGAACTTCAGTGCTTCCAGCGGTTCCTCAGGGGAACTTCAGCTCAGCCGCCACCCTGGTGGACGTCGAGGAACTACCTAGTATCCCGGCCGGGACCCGAATCCACCACAGGAACACTCAAGAACGACGCAAGAATCCGCTGGATCGCGAATGGACGGGGTAAAAGTAGAGATCTGCCCAAATGATCTCATCATCCATCTACTTTGTCTGAGATGACTATGGGTTTTGAATCACATTTAAAATATTAACATTCAGAATACAGGCAGTCCCACTGGTTAAGATACGTCTTTAGGTTTGTTCTTAAGAAAGTTGAATTTGTATGTAAGTCGGAACTGTATCCTTTATCATTTTGATCCAGACAAAATGTTTTTTAGTGATTCTCAAAATTAATTTGCTGTCATGGGTCGACGATTATCAATCAAGCTAACATTACAGCTGTCATTGCAGTCTGGGACTATAGTACATCAGGAGCTTCACCAGAGGTCACAACAGCGGGAGAGAAGTCTTCTTAACTAGTGGTCGTCTGTAACTAGGGTCGTCTGAGTCGACTGCCTGTAATGATCACTGTTGCCATTGTTGTGACTTCATCACCATGGTCAGAGCTTGCTCTTATGTTACAATATAAGTTTCCCAGTTTTGGTATGTTTCATAGATATGTAAGAATCAAATCCAAAGTATTTCCAAATTTTCTCCTTCTGTAAGTCTTCTATGTTTGTGCAGATTCCCTTACTTTATCCCATGGATATTTGTTTGATAAAACAGGAAAACTTTACAATATTTATCATGTATGACAAGAGCGTAAGTACAGCGGTACAGCCATATCAAGCAGCTTCTATGGGACGCCACCACAGTGTAAGGGCCCCTGGGATCCAACCCTGCCACACTAAAGAATTGAAGATGTGCCTATTATATACATGTTTTTTGCTGTTTCACTTGTCAGGAGCGCTGTATATAATAGCCACACATCTTCCACAGTAAACAGCATGAATCGCACCCATATAAAAATGACGGGGGAGAGGTAGAAAGACATGACTGGTTAATCTCCTCATCTCAATCTGATTCCGTTCGTGTACGTTTCCCCATTTGGTCAACAGCTACTGGGCAGATCTGTATAAGGGTATAAATGTATATATCACTGCAATAAGGGTGTCAGAGTTATAAAGGTGTGACTTACAGTATGTATATTTTATTTTCTCAGGGGGTAGAGGGGCCCCCCAATCCAGAATCTGCAATGGGGCCCTGCCTCTCGCTAGTTACACCCCTATGTATGGATTTTTGCATGAAACTAAAGTTGCCCAGGATAACCCTTGTGTGAACTCTATTATGCTGGTCTATCTGTCTATCGGCTATCTATTTATCTATCTATCTATCTATCTATCTATCTATCTATCTATCTATCTATCTTATCTATCTACCTATCTCTTCCTATCATTTATCTATCTCATATCTATCTATACTGTCGGTCTATCTGTGCTATCTATCTATCTATACTCATATCTATCTATCTATCTATCTATCTCATATCTATCTATCTATTCATATCTTCTTCTATCTATCTCAAGCTATCTATCCATTCATCTAATCTATCTGTCTGTTCTATCGATCTCCTATCATCATCTATATCTATCTATCTCCCTCTATCTATCGTCATATCTATCTATCTATCTCCTATCTATCTATCTATCGTATCTATCTAATCTATCTTTTATTATCTCATCTCGATCTATCATCTATCATCATCATCTATCTATCTATCTTACTAGCTATCGATAATAACTCTACACATTTTTACCTATGCTATTCTACCTCTTTCTATCTAGCTTCATATCTTCCTATACTATCTATCTATCATCTCATCTATCTATCTATCTATATCTATCTTATTCATCTATCGATATATCTATCTATTCTTCTATCATCTTCTATCTATCTAATCTCATCTAATCTCATTACTTCTATCTATCTACATTCTCATATCTATCTCCATTCTATCTCTCTATCTATCTATTCACTATCGTATCTGTATAACTATCTATCTATCTATCTCCTATCTATCTATCTCATATCTATCTCATATCTATCTCCTATCGTATCTATCTATCTAGCTAATCATCATCAGTATCTCATATCTATCTATTTATCTTATTATCTATCTTTTGGGCCTATTTATTTTAGTCTGATGTGTTTTTTATTGTATTTTGTGACTTTTTTGGGCGCAAGTGTGTATTTGCAGAAACATTTTGTTCTTTTTCAAGCAGTGGCAGGGGTTTGCTGTGTAGCAGTTTCCTGTTTGCCCCTACTATATCTTTTATTTCAATCCTGTTTCCACCTCCACTTTTTTAAATCAGTTTCAAATAATTGTCCCTCTCACATTCCTTATACCTCCCCCTAGGAAAAGCATTGTAGGAGTTGCATGCAGCCAAAACTTGTGTCTTTTTTTAAAACTTGCAAGTAAATGGTCTTTTACATAAAACCTTCCTTTGACAAACCATAGCCCAAAAATACAAATATAAATGATGTTCAAGAAAAAATACCTGCACAAAAAACACCTTCTCATGGAAAGAAAAAAAACAATATGTATCTATGTAACTATCGATGTTCCTCATATATATCATCTATCACATATCTACTTATCTATTAATTTGTTCCTATCTATATATTATCTGTCTTATATCTATTGTCTATCTATTTATCTAATCATTTATGTATCTATTTTCTATTTTGTGCCTATTATGGCAGGTCTACCACTCTTCCCTAGTTGATGCTAGCATGATATTTATGGGATATCATAGTGGTTTGGGTGGGGCATGTACGAACAAGTAGTAATAACTACACTCACCCTCCTGTTACTAGGGATGTAATAGTGTCCATGGCAGGGGACCACCATACAGCACACATGCAGATATCTGTACGCCCAATTCTGTGTTGTACTGCTCTGTGATCCACTATGAATTGTCAGTCCTCTTATCGTTATCAGAGCAGCCCTGGCATATGGGAAACTCCTCTGAGTATGATGATGATGATGTCTTCTTGCATTGGTCACCTATAGAGCTTCCTAGTTACGCCCACATCAACCTGTGAGAGTGAGTGCAGTGAGCAGTGCTGGGCATTGGTGCAGTGCTGCGCCACCCCACTCCTCTGTGTAAGAAGGAGCTCAGAGCCTGGGTGCGCCTCCACTCACTGCCTGTCCCCTATCGGTGATCAATGCTGCTTGTGCTGGGGGCACGGGAGCTGCTGCCTGTATGATCATCCCCAGCTCCTCTGGCCTCCACATCCCAGCTACGCAATGAGTAAGAGCAAGATGCCTGCATACCACTGGCCTTCAGCTTTCACCATAGACAGTATCCTCAACCTAAACTCCAGAGAACAGACAGCAGCAAGACCCACAAGCTGATCATCCAGAAGGATCCCCATCCAGAGCTCCTCCAGCCCATAGGAGAGGAAGAGGGGAGGATGCACCAAAGGGAAAATGTCCCCTCTACAAGCACAAAGGTACCGTTCCCTACTTCTACACCCTATCAACTATGTGACAATAGCTTCCAGCTCTTGGGCCCCACTGTAGATCTATTCGAGACCGATCCAATCTATTTATCGATTTATCCTTAACTTATTCCATCTATTACACTCCATCTATATTCTATTTATCTCTATCATATCTACTGTCTAAAAATATATTTATCTATCTCTCTCATATCTATCTAACCAGATGCCTACATAGATATCTATTTATCCATCTATCTCATCTATCTCTCTACGCCTGACATCATGTAGAGATTTCCAGAGTGATGATGATCAATAGTCATATAAGATAGTATACAAATAATACAATTTATGTAATATATTCTGTATATTATTCCAATTTCTTAATATGACATATCTATATACCTAAATTGTGCTATAAATATTACATTGTTTATATGTATATCTATTACACCACACTATATATACAGTATATATGTGTGTGTGTATACGTGCAATATATTTTTTCTTTATCATATATTTTAATTATTTGAAGTTATTTGTATATATATGAGCTACTTCAGTGATTTAGGATTGTGGGAGTATGAAGTATATGTGGTCAAACATTTACACACATCACACACACACATATATATATATAATTATATATCTAATATAAATATATATATCTATAATAGTCGGGGGGTTTCGGTCTTGTGTCAGTTTGTTGAGTGCATTTTTTTTCGATGTGGATGTGTGCAATGTAGCATGAGCTGAATGTGTGAAGCTGTGTGTTAGATGACTATGAGGTTAGCGGAGTGTATTAGCCGGCTTCTCCTCCGGTGTCAGCATGAATTACTGAGCATTTGCAGCTGTGAGACAGGACACAGCACCAAACCCACGCATCCAACATATGGGAAAGAACTCTTCTAGTATACACTTCTATCCAGGATTATACAACCTAAGGCCCCACAGCGCTTGTAGCACTACAAGACCCAGCAGTAACCAGGTCTATCTACACAATAGAGCCCACAACCTTCTATAAACTTTGTAGGATCCCAGGACGTCCCATGATGAAGTCTACAGATATTTGTCCGAGAAAGCCAAAATCTACGTAAAAAGTTCGGGAACTGGACATCTTATTTCGGAAACAAAATTGCGATATGAATATTTTAGGAAATTGCAGTTTTCAGTTTATTATTGTGTAGCATCTCGTCGCTCGATAGATTACTAGATAGATAGTCTAGCTGATCGATAGCTAGCTCGCTAGCCCGTCTAGATAGATAGCTCGATCGCTACGCTAGCTCCGCTCAGCTCGCTCGCTAGCTCGCTCCTGCGCTGCTTCTCTCGCTCAGCTCGCTCTGCGCGCGCTCGACTCGCTCGCTCGCTCGCTCTGCGCTCGCTCCTCGCTCGCTCGCTCGCTCGCTCTCTCGCTAGCACTCGCCAGCTTTTCACCCTGGTGCTGTCCGGCGTCCCCCCTCCCGCCCTCTTTTTGCACGCCATAGCACCAATCACTGCGATTCTCAAACCCTTCTGTACAACTTGAAATTTGTATGTTGAAAACATTATCTCGAAGAATCGTGACACCATCTATATTGCAAAGAATAAACAACGTTGAAAAAAGATATAGAAGAAATAGTGACCCTAGATACTCAGATATATATAAATGAGAACAATACAGAAAACAAATGATTGAAATCTAAAAATGTGACAGACAGTGATTTTTAAAATGAATATTAAAAATGTATATTTGACATGGATTATGAAAAAAATAATTTGGACCTACATTAAACAAGACCCTGAATATACAAGATTGTAATAATATATTGTTGTACAAATATAAGATCTATTAACAATATTTAGCATTTCAATCATGTTGTTTGTTATTCATTGATTTTTAAATATTTAGCATAATCTCTAAATTTGTATTGTCTTCATTATTTGTTATTATAGTATACCGGTCTGCAATTTTATTTTACTGTTTGTCACATTTTTTGGACACTTTTGATTTTCCATGTCCAACCTCTCTTTCATCAGTGTTCTGGGCTTAATTACATTAATATTTGTTGTAATATTTATTTTGTACGTTGTATTTTTTGTTAAAAAATAGATATATTTCTGATGATTCTTATAATATCCTAAACTTATTTTCATACCTGTGAATCACTAGTGTAATGCTGGTCTTCTCCAGGTCTAGAAAGCTCTCTATCTATATCTGGTATGGAGTTCAGATGAGGTACCATTAGACATTTGGACTTACTTTCCCATTTCCTCATTCACAGGTAGTAGAATTGTCTTCTGGCCACCACCACCACCCACAACAGCCTTAACTACTGCACGTAGCATCCTGCAAACTCCAGAGACTTACCTTGCAGGACAGATACCCCTGATAGCTTGAAGATGGACCTTCTCCACGCCTGATCACTCAACAAAAACGCAACTCTTGGTCCAAGAAAAAGACTCGTACATCTTCTCCAAGAGCCAGATCTTCCAGCTGGAGTCCACCTTTGACATGAAAGAGATACCTGAGCAGTGCTGAGAGGGCATTTTTGGCCAACTCTCTACATTTACCTGAGACCCAAGTCAAGAATCTGGTTCGCAGAATAGAAGGAACAAGCTGAAAGACAATGTCAGCAGAACTAAAGGCTCCAGGAGCAGATACCCAATGGAGACTTACCATCATCTACCAAGATACTTCATTCCTATTATATGTGGTCCTAAACCAATGTCCTTTCCCTGTTATCGTACCCTGGAAAGCATTATTCCTTAGCCTCTGCTTCGCAAATCCAGGCAAGTACTACAGCCTGGCAGACGGACGATGTATAGAAAACTGTGATTTGATTTAATTTGTTTCGTCAATGACATTTCTGGACATTCGAATCATTTTTGATCTAACCGAAGACCTCAGGGGTGGCAGGGATTTTTTTGATATATATATGTTACTCTTACTCGCTATCTATAACAGCATGTACACCTATTTTTGTATATTTTTACGATCCCATACCCCACAATCTAATTTAATACCGGCCTATGCAATCTATGTAATAGGAGGAGGTCCCTACTCTGTGTGCACTTTCATCTGAACCTCTTGTGCTCCATTTAAACACCGTCTACCTGGTTGCTAACAGCTGGGATGGATTTAAGCATCCTCACTGCAATGGTTACTAGCCCCCCCCTTCCCTGGAAGTCACTTCTATTGGGGGTTTTTAATTTAATTTATTACTATACATGATATGGGTCACTATCGAACCACAGACCATTGTAATGAAGACCAGTTCCTCACTCAAGAGATTGTCTTAATTCTGAACAAACAAATGCATTTTTTATATGAGATATCTGTAAAAAATCTCTTTTTTGGAAGTCAGATGAAATGAAATAAAATATACATGGACATGAGAAGGGTCCTGGTGTGTCCAATTAGCTACAAGCAGTATGTGACCCTTCCCTATACACCATGTATATGTTTCCTGTATATTGTGTATTATGTGGGTGTTTTATTCTATTACTATAGGAGACTATTCTATTCATTTCGGTTCTAGAATATATCTAATATCCTCTGTCTCCCCCCTTTATTTCAGCCAGTGACAGAGATTCTCCAGAGATCTCCGAGGCTCCAGAGAGACAATGCAGGGGCTACAGGAAACATCACAGTGATGGCTCAGAGGATAAGAGAGAAGACGATGGCTACCAGTGTAAGGAAGAGGAGAAGCTGGAGCAGGACTTAGACCAGAAATCCTCCAGGAAGAAGAAGACCCGCACTGTGTTCAGCAGGAGTCAGGTCTTCCAGCTGGAGTCCACCTTTGATGTGAAGAGGTATCTGAGCAGCTCAGAGAGAGCAGGGCTGGCAGCCTCCCTGCACCTCACAGAGACCCAGGTCAAAATCTGGTTCCAGAACAGAAGGAATAAATGGAAAAGACAACTGGCTGCAGACCTGGAGGCTGCCAACATGTCTCACACAACCCAAAGGATAGTAAGGGTCCCCATCTTGTACCATGAGAACTCTCCTGCCAGCTCCTTGGGCTTCAGCCTTCCTCATATCTCTCCTCCTCTGGTGGGCTTCTCCAGTGTCAACTACCCCCTCACCACTTTCCCCAACTCAGTGCCCTATCTAAGGTCTCAGATGCCAGGACTCGTCTGACCTGAGATCTCCTACAGACTAGTGGACTTTGTATCCTATTTTGTATTAATTCTCTGCATATCTGCTACTTACCTATGACTTGATTTGATGCATTGGAATGGAAAGAGGTGCAATAAGTGGGGGATCACTGACATCAAATGCAGCAATTAAACATTTCTTTTTTGTATTTGCAAAGAATGTCTTGCAGTTTGGCTTTTTATCTTGTTTACTTGATAGATTAGGGAAATTTTTTTTCCAGTTCATGAATGCAGAATATTTGCTCGAATTGTTAAATGAAAGGCATTTAATATTCTGACTATTTTATAAATATTTTTAAAGTTTAGCAATTAAAAAAATCTGATTTGTAGGCTATTCTGTAAAATTCAAAGTGTACACCCCCAGAATCTCTCTAATTTAAATAGATTAATGTAAAAATTTATATATATATATATATATATTATATATCTATATAATATATAGTAATATATACCTAACTTGTGGTGCTGCACAAGTTTATCACGAGAAAAAATAAAAATAATTTTGAAAACATATTTCATTTTAAAAAAAGAATAATGCTACTAATATTCTTATTACCCCTCCAGTACAATTATTAGTGTTAAAATATTAATTAGGTCTATTTTATTAATATCAATATTTATTACGTAACCAAACTTTTTCTGTAATTATTTATTTCTGTAGCTTCGAGTAGAAGAGGTTATATAAATTAAGAATGTTTTATTTTTATAAGCTGGAATATTGTGTTCTCTGTTCTACATGCTTAAAACATTTATACATTTTTTTATGATGATATATAATATATATATATATATGTTCATCAAAAAAATTGAAATGTTTTAAGTAGTTACAATAAAAACAATAATATAATCATTATATATATATATATATATATATATATATATATATATATATATAAAATTTCACCTATTAATGGGCATGGTAATAATTTTTCACACGTACCTGTAAAAGCAGAAACAAATAAAAAGTTGAGTCATGAAATGATTTATAAGAATTAAAAATGCAAAAATAAATTAAAAATAATGTATAATAATATATGCAAATAATAACGATAATAATAATTAGCAGTACCAATAATAAAAATAATAACAGTAAAAAAAATGGTAGCAAAATATGTTATAATAATATAGTAATAAAAAGTAATAATAGTCCTACAGTTACAGTACAAATTTCTGTCTACTGCATATTGAATGGAGAAACAGGATAAGTCACATGTTGGATGTTGTAACCTGCCACTTGGTGACCTGTCTGGCCTCAGAGGTTAACAAGGGCTAATATAATTCAACTTTACACCGATGGGGTGAGAAGGAACAGATTTATGACCCCTGGAGTGCACAGAAGCAGCTTCATCTGGTTTCTTGCCTTGGTCGCTTTTGATCATTTGATGTTATTTTCTTCTTATTTTGTGTTTTGGAAGTGACATTGGTTCCTTATATATTACATTCCCACCTGCAGAGTTTCTAGAATGTTCCATGTATCACATAGGGAATGATCTGCTGCTCATGCGCAGTACACAGTCAGTTGATAGCACTGGGTGGATGTATATGTGCAGTGCAGGGCATAGCTGGATCCTGGGGTGGAGGGGCTGCAGGATTAACACTGTAGGGTTGTGTCAGGTCACAAAACTCAGAAGCATGTACTGTGACCAAGAGATTTATCCCGGATTATACAACCTGAAGACTGTAATTTCTAGCAGCAGCCACATTCTCTGCTTCTATGGGAAATACAAGCAGAACAGGCTGCAATACCTCATGTGAGACCCTTCCCTGCTCCCCCAGAGATGATCTCACTGGGACTCCAAGTCCTATAAAGGTTCCCAAAAAATTAGTGTTGTCCATTATATTTATTTATTATTATGATTACTAATAATAACAATATTATCTGCTTATAAATTAGGTCTATTATTATTTGTTAACCTTTAGGAAGAAAAGCAAATAAGAAATATTAGGTGCCACAAATACATTTTTTGGGCTTCAGAGTCAAAGAGTCATATGCAAATCAGGGCCGGGTTCTTTGTCATATTAATTAACCTCTTAGTGATAGGGTCTATAAAGGCTTTAAAGGGGTTGCCCTAAGTATTTAAGTTATTCACTATCCGCAGAATTAGGGATAAGAAGGTGAACATGAGGAGCCCCACTGATCACTAGAATGAGGTTCCCATTGTCACTAATGGGTGGAGCAGCAGGGCATTCATGGACCTTGTCCCTCTCAGTAGGGTCCTTACAGTTGGAAACTTACCATTCAGCTACTTATTCCGCTATCCTGTGTATAGGGGATAACTTAAATGCATGGGACCGCCCCTTTAATGGCCATGCATTTTTAACAAATTCCCACCGTAGCGGTTTAAGGGTCATCTCTTCATTTTTTACAGTTTTTAGTTTTAAGTTTTCTTTTTTTTTTTCATTTTGATTTTTTTGGGGGTTGAAAGTTTCAAAAAGTTCAAAAAAAGTGTCTCTTTTGTAATCTATAGTAGAATTTTTAGATTTGCAAATGAGATCAAAATGACCTTTCTGTGTGACGTACACATTGATATATATGATGTATAGTCTCGGGTACACGGGGCGACTCAGACGTTGTGGAAAAGTGTGGCAGGGAATTTTTTTTACAGATTTTTGGAAAATATTAATATGTATTTTTATATATTTATTTAGATATATTAGATGTGTGTGTTTTTTTGCTTAATATATCTTGTCCCCCAGTAGGTTATAAAAAAAACCCTGGGGACAGTTTTATTTTTTTTAAAATGAGTTTCTCTGTAACTGGGGAATCTATAAGAGCCCCATTTACAGGGGGACAACAACCACTGTGGGGGCAGTAGTACAGACAGTCCCTAGGTTACATACAAGATTCTGTAGGTTTGTTCTTAAGTTGAGTTTGTATGTAAGTCGGAACTGTATATTTTATAATTGTAACTCCAGCCAGATTTTTTTGGGTCTCTGTGACAATTGGATTTTAAAAATGTTGGCTTGTCATAAGCAGGGGCACACCTGCCATGAGGAGAGTTGAGCAACTTGCCTCAGGCGGCGCGCCTCCTGCTCAACGAGGGGGCGGCACCGTGCTCCCCGACACCGCTGGCACCGAGCTTCCGGCTCCCCCTGACGGTCTGCATCGAACTCCCGTCCCCCGGCATACCTCCGCTCCCAGCTCCCCCTTCGCTCTCGTCTCAACCCTGCTCCACTCCCGTCTCCCCCTTCAGGCTCCAGGCTGAGGCTGGAGGATCTCGGCTCCCTGCTCCTCCCGCCCCCGCTCAAGCTCCAGGGTCCCTTCCCGCTTCTTGTGCAGGAGCAAGAGAAATGGCTGTGATGCCAAAAGATACTTAGGGTTAGTATTAGGGGAAGGTTTAGTGTTACAGTTAACCCTAACTCTAACCCTAACCCTATCAGTAACTCTTAGACTTCCTGCACATGATCATGTGTAGCCATGGCCAATCCCACGAACTGCACACCATGTGAGAAGGGGAATCCTTGCAAAATATGACGCAAGGACTTCCAGTATTCCAGCAGAAGTGCAGAGCAGGCACTGACTGTTACATTGACGTTGATGATGCCCAGCTAAGGGACGGATACTCCTTGCATCATATTTTGGTATGATGCAAGGACTCCCCTTCTGTACAAGTGAGATCTGGACAACATACTGACCTGTTGCGGTGGGCTACACACGATCTTGTGCAAGAGGTTTTATCCAAATGAAAAAATGTGTATAAAATGAATGAAATCTTTTTGAGATAGGTCATCGGTTTGTCCGAAACAAATCACCAATAATTTGGATCCGATTTCATGACGGAAAATCGGCAGTTTAGCCCCCAAATCTTTTCGTTGACTTTTGTGTTTATGGATCCAATTTGTTGCCGGGTCCGGCGCCATTTGTTGTGTGTAAAGCATAAGACAGACAGACGGACAGATACATACAGTACGCGAGCCGAGTCTCGTCCACTTACTTCTCCATATCTTTATGGTAATAGTTATATCTATAACATGTAAAAGATGAAGATGAATTTTCTGGAATATTTATTTGATATGTTGTAGCAGTTTTATGGATCATTGGTCCCAATTGTGTAATCATAACATTGAGCAATCTGACAGAGTAAGTAAGATAAGTCGCCCTGATGCACATTGGGTATAAGGGGGAGGGTGGGGGGTGTTTAATATTTGCTGCTAGTTATATTGATTTAGCTTATGTATAATCTATAATGTCTCCAGCTTTCACTTACTGGCGTCTTCTGTAAGTAGTCAAAGTCCCTAGGACCAAGAAGGGTCTAAAAGACATCAACGCCATGAAACTTGTAGGTTTCTTAAAGGAAACCTACCCCTACGGATCTACCTATTAAGGTAGATCCGGTGGTAGGTGCATCTAACATATGTAAGAATAGCCCTTTTTAAGGCTAATCCTTTACTCCCCTCTATCTTTTCTAATCTTTAATCAGGGTAATATGCAAATTTTCTAAAGAGGCTCCATTGGTCCGTGGAGTAGCCAGAGCTGAGGTTACACAGCCCAAATACTCCACGCCCCTGTAGCCTCTTTGATCCTCCTACCCAGACATCTTCAGCGCGCAGCCAGAAGGGAGGCACACACTCGTCCGTGAAGCCAGAGTTCTGCGCATTCCCAGTAGCTACGGCTTTGCAGCCGAGATCGCACAGCCGCTAGCCTGTGTTCTGCGCATGCGCAGAACTCCGGCTTCACAGACAAGTGTGCACAGCTCTTTGTATGTCTGTCCATAAGTTGTGTCCATTGCTCCAACAAACTTTATGTAAATCAATAGTACAAGAAACATTGTAATAATCGATTAAATCGATTCTTTCCCCACTTACTAAGCTCCTCCCATTCTCCCTTCCTTCCTGATACTATGAGCTTCAGGCTAAATTCATACTACCGTTTCTTCCCCCCAAAGTGAAGAATGGAGGTTTAACATAAGTTTAACGTATTAGATCAATGTAAATTTTTTTGTCATGGATCCGTTATTCATGCGGGTTTTTTTCCAAGTGGAAGAAAAGTACTGCAGCTTCCGTCATTTTTTTTACGTCCAAGAAAAGCATGGATAACGGATCTCTGACTAAACGTAAGATAACGGGTGACATAAAATTTACATTGATGTCAATGGGATTTTTAAGTGATACATTAAAGGGGTTGTCCGAGGGTATAAAAAAAACTCATTGGTGGCCGGGATGGGGCGGGTTAAAAAAATAAACATGTACTTACCTCCTGGTAAACGCTGCTGTCTCTCTGGCCGGTGCCCCTGTAAACAAACAAAGGCATGGCTGAGCTACCGGGAGGCCGGCCGGCCACATCTACCCATCCCACATGATACAATGTTAGGAATAGACACTGGTGGGCGTGGCCAGCCCATGTAAACAAACAGGGGCACAGACTGGAGAGATTGCAGCTCTGGAGGCCGGTAGGGGCCATAGAGGTAAGAACATGTTTATTTTCTTTAACCCATCCCATCCTGGTCACCCATTGGGGTTTTTTTTCCCCTCGGACGACCCCTGTACATCTCTGTTAAACCTTCCCTCTTTACTTGTTTAACAGATTTAAGTAACGGAGGGGTGGAATGGTAGTGTGAAATAAGCCTTATTCTGTCAGATTACATAGAAGTCTAAGGAACGGGGAGGGGGGATGAGTGAGTCACAACAAGTAGATCTTCACTTATCAGCTGAGAGAGGGCTGCAAATTACAGATAGATATTTCAGAAGGAAGAACTATAATAACATTTCTAAATACATTTAACCTAATGAGCAGAATCGTGTTCATATGCTCCTAAGTAGAGGAAAGCGAATCTACTCACCGATTTGTAGATTCGGTGAGAATCGGGCACTTTTCAGGCACCAAATTGAATATGAATCTTTTTCTGAATCACTTCAGATTAATCAAAATCAATCCAAATGATGGAGGGTTAATATTGTCAATAATTCCAGAGCTGGAGGGGTGCGGGGGTTATTTTACCAAACATTGGTTAGGACCCAAATCGTTTGAAAAATTTGACAAAACTTTTATTAAATCTTGGATGGTTTCCTCCTCTCTAGTCCTCAGTGTCTACACTTATATAACTCCTTTAAGTAATAAATCAGCAGAAAAGTTTAGATCTTTAGAAGCGATGGTGGTCATGGGTGGACATTTACCATCCCTTAACATACTGCTTGTAAATATTTCATTATGTAGTCATGACTTTACCTTACGCAGCATACATTGTCAATCTGTTCTCTCTATAGGACATGACTGCTCGGTTTACGAAAGTCGGATATCAACATTTGACCTTTATCTGGATTATTTATCCATAAGTATCACATAGGGAATGATCTGCTGCTCATGCGCAGTACACAGTCAGTTGATAGCACTGGGTGGATGTATATGTGCAGTGCAGGGCATAGCTGGATCCTGGGGTGGAGGGGCTGCAGGATTAACACTGTAGGGTTGTGTCAGGTCACAAAACTCAGAAGCATGTACTGTGACCAAGAGATTTATCCCGGATTATACAACCTGAAGACTGTAATTTCTAGCAGCAGCCACATTCTCTGCTTCTATGGGAAATACAAGCAGAACAGGCTGCAATACCTCATGTGAGACCCTTCCCTGCTCCCCCAGAGATGATCTCACTGGGACTCCAAGTCCTATAAAGGTTCCCAAAAAATTAGTGTTGTCCATTATATTTATTTATTATTATGATTACTAATAATAACAATATTATCTGCTTATAAATTAGGTCTATTATTATTTGTTAACCTTTAGGAAGAAAAGCAAATAAGAAATATTAGGTGCCACAAATACATTTTTTGGGCTTCAGAGTCAAAGAGTCATATGCAAATCAGGGCCGGGTTCTTTGTCATATTAATTAACCTCTTAGTGATAGGGTCTATAAAGGCTTTAAAGGGGTTGCCCTAAGTATTTAAGTTATTCACTATCCGCAGAATTAGGGATAAGAAGGTGAACATGAGGAGCCCCACTGATCACTAGAATGAGGTTCCCATTGTCACTAATGGGTGGAGCAGCAGGGCATTCATGGACCTTGTCCCTCTCAGTAGGGTCCTTACAGTTGGAAACTTACCATTCAGCTACTTATTCCGCTATCCTGTGTATAGGGGATAACTTAAATGCATGGGACCGCCCCTTTAATGGCCATGCATTTTTAACAAATTCCCACCGTAGCGGTTTAAGGGTCATCTCTTCATTTTTTACAGTTTTTAGTTTTAAGTTTTCTTTTTTTTTTTCATTTTGATTTTTTTGGGGGTTGAAAGTTTCAAAAAGTTCAAAAAAAGTGTCTCTTTTGTAATCTATAGTAGAATTTTTAGATTTGCAAATGAGATCAAAATGACCTTTCTGTGTGACGTACACATTGATATATATGATGTATAGTCTCGGGTACACGGGGCGACTCAGACGTTGTGGAAAAGTGTGGCAGGGAATTTTTTTTACAGATTTTTGGAAAATATTAATATGTATTTTTATATATTTATTTAGATATATTAGATGTGTGTGTTTTTTTGCTTAATATATCTTGTCCCCCAGTAGGTTATAAAAAAAACCCTGGGGACAGTTTTATTTTTTTTAAAATGAGTTTCTCTGTAACTGGGGAATCTATAAGAGCCCCATTTACAGGGGGACAACAACCACTGTGGGGGCAGTAGTACAGACAGTCCCTAGGTTACATACAAGATTCTGTAGGTTTGTTCTTAAGTTGAGTTTGTATGTAAGTCGGAACTGTATATTTTATAATTGTAACTCCAGCCAGATTTTTTTGGGTCTCTGTGACAATTGGATTTTAAAAATGTTGGCTTGTCATAAGCAGGGGCACACCTGCCATGAGGAGAGTTGAGCAACTTGCCTCAGGCGGCGCGCCTCCTGCTCAACGAGGGGGCGGCACCGTGCTCCCCGACACCGCTGGCACCGAGCTTCCGGCTCCCCCTGACGGTCTGCATCGAACTCCCGTCCCCCGGCATACCTCCGCTCCCAGCTCCCCCTTCGCTCTCGTCTCAACCCTGCTCCACTCCCGTCTCCCCCTTCAGGCTCCAGGCTGAGGCTGGAGGATCTCGGCTCCCTGCTCCTCCCGCCCCCGCTCAAGCTCCAGGGTCCCTTCCCGCTTCTTGTGCAGGAGCAAGAGAAATGGCTGTGATGCCAAAAGATACTTAGGGTTAGTATTAGGGGAAGGTTTAGTGTTACAGTTAACCCTAACTCTAACCCTAACCCTATCAGTAACTCTTAGACTTCCTGCACATGATCATGTGTAGCCATGGCCAATCCCACGAACTGCACACCATGTGAGAAGGGGAATCCTTGCAAAATATGACGCAAGGACTTCCAGTATTCCAGCAGAAGTGCAGAGCAGGCACTGACTGTTACATTGACGTTGATGATGCCCAGCTAAGGGACGGATACTCCTTGCATCATATTTTGGTATGATGCAAGGACTCCCCTTCTGTACAAGTGAGATCTGGACAACATACTGACCTGTTGCGGTGGGCTACACACGATCTTGTGCAAGAGGTTTTATCCAAATGAAAAAATGTGTATAAAATGAATGAAATCTTTTTGAGATAGGTCATCGGTTTGTCCGAAACAAATCACCAATAATTTGGATCCGATTTCATGACGGAAAATCGGCAGTTTAGCCCCCAAATCTTTTCGTTGACTTTTGTGTTTATGGATCCAATTTGTTGCCGGGTCCGGCGCCATTTGTTGTGTGTAAAGCATAAGACAGACAGACGGACAGATACATACAGTACGCGAGCCGAGTCTCGTCCACTTACTTCTCCATATCTTTATGGTAATAGTTATATCTATAACATGTAAAAGATGAAGATGAATTTTCTGGAATATTTATTTGATATGTTGTAGCAGTTTTATGGATCATTGGTCCCAATTGTGTAATCATAACATTGAGCAATCTGACAGAGTAAGTAAGATAAGTCGCCCTGATGCACATTGGGTATAAGGGGGAGGGTGGGGGGTGTTTAATATTTGCTGCTAGTTATATTGATTTAGCTTATGTATAATCTATAATGTCTCCAGCTTTCACTTACTGGCGTCTTCTGTAAGTAGTCAAAGTCCCTAGGACCAAGAAGGGTCTAAAAGACATCAACGCCATGAAACTTGTAGGTTTCTTAAAGGAAACCTACCCCTACGGATCTACCTATTAAGGTAGATCCGGTGGTAGGTGCATCTAACATATGTAAGAATAGCCCTTTTTAAGGCTAATCCTTTACTCCCCTCTATCTTTTCTAATCTTTAATCAGGGTAATATGCAAATTTTCTAAAGAGGCTCCATTGGTCCGTGGAGTAGCCAGAGCTGAGGTTACACAGCCCAAATACTCCACGCCCCTGTAGCCTCTTTGATCCTCCTACCCAGACATCTTCAGCGCGCAGCCAGAAGGGAGGCACACACTCGTCCGTGAAGCCAGAGTTCTGCGCATTCCCAGTAGCTACGGCTTTGCAGCCGAGATCGCACAGCCGCTAGCCTGTGTTCTGCGCATGCGCAGAACTCCGGCTTCACAGACAAGTGTGCACAGCTCTTTGTATGTCTGTCCATAAGTTGTGTCCATTGCTCCAACAAACTTTATGTAAATCAATAGTACAAGAAACATTGTAATAATCGATTAAATCGATTCTTTCCCCACTTACTAAGCTCCTCCCATTCTCCCTTCCTTCCTGATACTATGAGCTTCAGGCTAAATTCATACTACCGTTTCTTCCCCCCAAAGTGAAGAATGGAGGTTTAACATAAGTTTAACGTATTAGATCAATGTAAATTTTTTTGTCATGGATCCGTTATTCATGCGGGTTTTTTTCCAAGTGGAAGAAAAGTACTGCAGCTTCCGTCATTTTTTTTACGTCCAAGAAAAGCATGGATAACGGATCTCTGACTAAACGTAAGATAACGGGTGACATAAAATTTACATTGATGTCAATGGGATTTTTAAGTGATACATTAAAGGGGTTGTCCGAGGGTATAAAAAAAACTCATTGGTGGCCGGGATGGGGCGGGTTAAAAAAATAAACATGTACTTACCTCCTGGTAAACGCTGCTGTCTCTCTGGCCGGTGCCCCTGTAAACAAACAAAGGCATGGCTGAGCTACCGGGAGGCCGGCCGGCCACATCTACCCATCCCACATGATACAATGTTAGGAATAGACACTGGTGGGCGTGGCCAGCCCATGTAAACAAACAGGGGCACAGACTGGAGAGATTGCAGCTCTGGAGGCCGGTAGGGGCCATAGAGGTAAGAACATGTTTATTTTCTTTAACCCATCCCATCCTGGTCACCCATTGGGGTTTTTTTTCCCCTCGGACGACCCCTGTACATCTCTGTTAAACCTTCCCTCTTTACTTGTTTAACAGATTTAAGTAACGGAGGGGTGGAATGGTAGTGTGAAATAAGCCTTATTCTGTCAGATTACATAGAAGTCTAAGGAACGGGGAGGGGGGATGAGTGAGTCACAACAAGTAGATCTTCACTTATCAGCTGAGAGAGGGCTGCAAATTACAGATAGATATTTCAGAAGGAAGAACTATAATAACATTTCTAAATACATTTAACCTAATGAGCAGAATCGTGTTCATATGCTCCTAAGTAGAGGAAAGCGAATCTACTCACCGATTTGTAGATTCGGTGAGAATCGGGCACTTTTCAGGCACCAAATTGAATATGAATCTTTTTCTGAATCACTTCAGATTAATCAAAATCAATCCAAATGATGGAGGGTTAATATTGTCAATAATTCCAGAGCTGGAGGGGTGCGGGGGTTATTTTACCAAACATTGGTTAGGACCCAAATCGTTTGAAAAATTTGACAAAACTTTTATTAAATCTTGGATGGTTTCCTCCTCTCTAGTCCTCAGTGTCTACACTTATATAACTCCTTTAAGTAATAAATCAGCAGAAAAGTTTAGATCTTTAGAAGCGATGGTGGTCATGGGTGGACATTTACCATCCCTTAACATACTGCTTGTAAATATTTCATTATGTAGTCATGACTTTACCTTACGCAGCATACATTGTCAATCTGATTCTCCTCTATAGGACATGACTGCTCGGTTTACGAATGTCGGATATCAACATTTGACCTTTATCTGGATTATTTATCCATGAAATACATAGGCACCGATATCCAAAAATCCCAAAGACTTTGTCAGCATCTTTATTCAACTTGAGTAAACCCAACTTGGATTGTTGATGGTCCTAGGGGTGAGACCTTAATGTTTCAAGTTTAGAGTCGGAAATATTAGTAGTTCTGCATTGGTGTATTGTTCTTTTGAATAGTTATTCTATGTATCAGATTGCGAGGACCTAAAGATAGTAAACGGAGGTATGTGATATGGCAAAGTAGGTATAAGCAGGAAAAGTTAGGTAGTGGAACCAAGGATAGATAAGGCTCGGAATTATATAAATGAAAAAGTATCAAGTCAGGAACGTGACTTTGAATTGAAACTAAACTGCAGTAACCAGAAATAGCCACTATGTGATGTATGGAGTTGTGTATACTGTGCCACTTCATGAGGCTGTGGCTTCTGCTATCAACTTATCAGTGGGGCTGCTAGATGTTGGACTTCTTCTGATATCCATGAGCTAAATCCCGGAAAACATCTCTAATAATAAACTGTAGGCCGGGGTTATAAGTGGGACTTAGAAGGTTCAAAGGAAGCAAATCCCCCAAATCCTGGAGCTTCGGGAATGTGATCCAAATTTTCCTCAGGGTCCTTGTTACAGATTTTTGAGCTGGCACTCAAGAGCTTCCATGTATGTCTTCATACCTTGGAAAGTTACTTGAATCAACCATCCAGAAAAAAAAACACTTTCCTCTTACACATAGATTGTTTTTTACCCCACTGGTGCCCAATAAATAAAATTCTGTTGTTTTTTACCCCACTGGTGCCCAATCAATAAAATTCAGTTGACTCTTATTCGACACTCCATTATCATGGCCATTTTGTCCAGTGCCTGGACATATTTACCCAACCCTGGTAACCTAGAGATACCACGACCAGATGATGAAGCAGCACTCGGTATAAATCAAAGAAGTGTTTTTTATACCACCATATTGCAAAAAATAAAAAACACTTCTTTGATTTATACCGAGTGCTGCTTCATCATCTGGTCGTGATATGCCATGGTCCCTGTCTGAACCGTACCGAAGACGTGCACCCGGTTTGCTGCTTCTTATGCACGGTGCTGCTCCATTCCTTTTGTTCATCTACATTCCGGTACCATATGTAACAATAAAAAGATAACTCCAGGATACTGAAAATATAAAAAGACCCAGGATGTGGTCAAAACCAGTATCACCTGCAAGGGTGATGGAGAATATTTTGACGGCATACAGGTCCATACAGGTCCTAATGAACAAAAAGGGATTAAAAAAGTTTGACCCCAGACCTACTTCTACACAAAAACAGTTATGAAGAATTCCCATTGATGGATTTGACTCTTTTAAGATCAACTTCATTGGACGACCACATCTAAGACAATTGGGCACTTTTTGGTCTCACCAGAAAGTTTTGGAAGAGTATCTTGGGAATATGATGTCATTTAGAGAACAACAACATGGTTAAGAGTAGGGTTTGGTTTAAGAGGCAACAAATTTGAGGCAAAATTAAAGTAAACCATCCAAGAGTTGATATAAGTAAGGGAAGGAGAATGTCTGATGTGTCAAGAATCCAAAAATCATTGGAATCACCCTCTTTAAAATAGGATCCTAAAATCTTTTGATTAATCTTTGGAAGTCCACTGGAGCTATCTTTCTAGATTATGGGGTGGGGTTCAAAGTAGGGCCGGCTCCAGGTTTCAATAGGCCCCTGGGTGACATAGCCTCAGTGGGCCCCTTTGTACTTGGGTGGCGGAATTAAAAATTCTGAAATTAAAACAGTCCCCTGTTCCCTAAAATATTTCCTAGTTTATCACCCCAAGGATTCCCCTCTTGGATTATTTTATATAAAGCCCCAACATTGGCTTCTGGGGACTAAGATTGGGCCATGTGGGCCCCTCCAGCAGGTCTGGGCCCCGATACTTGCCCAGGTATGCAGGCTTGGTTCCAAGTAGTTGACCTCTTTCTGGATGATGGGGGTGGGGTTCTAGATAGATGACCTCTTTCTGGATTATGGGATGGGGTTTCAAAAAGGTGACCTCTTTCTGGATTATTGAGCAGGGTTACAAATAGATGACCTCTTTCTATATGATGGTGTGGAGTTCCAAATAGGTGACCTCTTTCTGGATTATGGGGTAAGGTTCCAAATGGTTTACTTCTTTTTTGGATTATGGGGTGGGGTTTCAGGTATAAGACCTCTTTCCGGATTATGACATGGGGTTCCAAATAGGTGATTTAATTCTGGACTATGGGATGTGGTTCCAAATAGGTGACCTCTTTCTCCATGATTGGGTGGGGTTCCAAACTGGTGACCTCCCCTATGGCCCACATAGGTCATAATCTATGAATAGCGTGTTGAGGTGGACGGCACCAGTCCCATTCAAAGTAGTTAGAGAGACATCTTTTTGATGGAGAACCTGTGATATTTCCACTCATCACCGAGATATTAAACTAAAATCCGATCTGTATTTCTACATGATCATCACCTGATGTATCCAGTTACATCTTTTCTCTTACATATCTGTTTACTGTCATTGTGTAATATCACTTTACACCCGGTACAATACCTCCCCTGTCCTGACTTCATACAACTGATTGACTTCCAATGATGTCATCATCATAAAACATCCCAGAGAATGACATCTCTATACATTATATTCCAATGCCAAATGTCAAAACCCCAATGAGAGAATGTTTGTGGTTATCAAGAACTCCATGACGTGCCAAGATGCCAGGAAAGCGTGAGGCTCCCCAGAAAGTATGGAAGGGGCGAGCTCGTGTGTAAGTCAGATTTGGAAGACTATGATCTCGTCATCCATCTACTGTTGTCTGGAGATGGAATATGAAGGTTGGAATCTAAGTTTTCATCACATTAAATTATTATAATGCATGAATACAGGCAGTCCCAGGGTTAAAAGATAAGTTCTTTAGTTTTGTTCTTAAGTTGAATTTGTATGTAAGTCAGAACTGTAGATTTTATAATTTTAGATCCAGACAAAAAATTTTTCAGTGAATTCTCAAAATTTTGTGCTGTCATGGGTACAAGGATTATCAATAAAACTTCATTACAGACACCTTACAGCTGATTATTGCAGCCTGGGACTATAGTAACATCCAGAGATTTAACCAGAGGTCACAGGGGGCAGAGGGGTCTGTCTGTAACTAGGGGTCGTCTGTAAGTCAGGGACTGTCTGTAATGATAACTGTTGTCCAAGCATGGTCAGAGCTTGGCTGTTATGTGACAATGACGTGCGCACGAGGCCTCATTGTTTTTAGATATAAGTTTCCCAGTTTTGGTATGTCACAGTTATGTAAGAATAAATCCAAAGCATTTCCAAATTTTCTCCTCTGTAAAGTCTTCTATGTTTGTGCAGAATTCCTCTTACTTTATCCCATGGATATTTGTTTTGTAAATACAGGAAACTTTACAATTATTTATCATGTATGGACAGGAGCGTAAGTACAGCGGTAGCAGCCATAGCAGCTTCTATGGGACCCACAGTATCAGGGGGCCCCCGGGATCCAACCTGCCACACTAAAGAATGGAAGATGTGCACTATTATATACATGTTGTGCTGCACATTGTACAGGATACTATGTATATAATAGCACACATCTTCCGCAGTACACAGCATGAATCGGCACCCCAGATAAGAAATGCTGGGGGAGAGGGAGAAAGACAGGACTGGGTATCTCTCATCTCAATCTGATTCCTGATGTGTACATTCCCCATTTGGTCAGCAGATACTGGGACAGATCTGTATAAGGGTATAAATGAATATATTAGTGCATAAATGGGTGTAAGAGTATATAAAGGTGTGAATATACAGATATGTATATTTTATTTTCTCAGGGGGTAGAGGGGCCCCATTCAGAAGTCTGCTATGGGGCCCTGCCTCTCCTAGTTACACCCCTATGTATGGATTTTTGCATGAAACTAAAGCTGCCCTGGAATACCCTTGTGTGAACATCATATTATACTGGTCTATCTCTATCTATTTATCTATCTATCTATCTATCTATCTATCTATATCATATCTATCTATATCATATCTATCTATCTATCTATCTATCAATTATCTATCTATCTATCTATCTATCATCTATATCTATATATTATCTATCTATCTATCTATCTCATATCTATCTATCTCATATCTATCTATCTATCTATCTATCTATCCATCTATCTATCTATCTATCTATCTATCTATCTATCTATCATCTATATCTATCTATCTATCTATCTATCTATCTATCTATCTATCTCATATCTATCTATCTCATATCTATCTATCTATCTATCTATCTATCTATCTCAGTATCTCATATCTATCTATTTATCTATTATCTATCTTTTGGGCAGATTCATTTTAGTCTGATGTGTTTTTTATTGTATTTTAGTGACTTTTTGGGCGCATTGTGGTATTTGCAAAAACATTTTTGTGCCTTTTTCAAGCAGTGAGCAGGAGTTTGCTGTGTAGCAGTTTCCTGGTTTGCCCCTAATATATCTTTGTATTTCTCCTGTTTCCACCTTTTTAAATCAGGTTCAAATAATTGTCCCTCTCCAGTCCTTACAATCCCTAGGAAAAGCAATTGTAGGAGTTGCAGCAAAAACTTGTGTCTTTTTTAAAACTTGCAAGTAAAATGTCTTTAAATAAAACCTGCATTTGACAAAGAGCCAAAAATACAAATACAAATGATGTGCCTAAAAAAGACTCACAAAAACAGCTCAGGGGAAGAAAAAAAAAACAGATATGTATCATATGTATCTATCGATGTATCCCATATATATCATCTATCACATATCTATTATCTATTAATTGTCTATCTATATATTATCTGTCTTATATCTGTAATCTATCTATTTATCTATCTATCATATATGTATCTATTTCATATTTTGTGACTATTATGGGCAGGTCTACCACTATTCCCAAAGTGTTTGGGGTATAAGACAGTAGTAATAACTACACAGCACCTCCTTGTTACTAGGGATGTAATACTGTCATGCAGGGGACCACCTTACACACATGCAGATATCTGTACAGCCCATTCTGTGTTGTACTGCTCATCTTATAGTTATCAGAGCAGCCCTGGGCAGATGGGAAACCCTGAGATGATGATGTCTTCTGCATTGGTCACACAGAGCTTCCTAGGTTCACCCCACATAAACCTGTGAGTGCAGTGAGCAGTGCTGGGCAGTGGGTGCAGTGCATGCTCCACCTCCACTCCTCTGTGTAATAGGAGCTCAGAGCCTGGGTGCTGCCTCCACTCACTGCCTGTCCTATCTGTGAGCAATGCTGCTTGTGCTGGGGCACAGGGAGCTGCTGCCTGTATGATCATCCCCAGCTCTGCCTCCACAGCCCCAGCTACCATGAGTAAGAGCCAAGATGCCTGCAGACCACTGGCCTTCAGCTTCACCATAGACAGTATCCTCAAGCTAAACTCCAGGAGAACAGACAGCAGCAAGACCCACAGAGCCTTCATCCAGAGGAGCCCCAGCCCAGAGCTCCTCCAGCCCAGAGGAGAGGAAGATGAGGAGGAGGCACCAAAGGGAATGTCCCTCTACCAAGCACAAGGTACCTTCCCTACTTCTACACCCTATCAACTATGTGACAGAGAGTCAGCTCTTGGGCCAACAGCTGTAAGATCTATTCAGACCGATCCAATCTATTGATCGATGTATCCCTTATCCATCTATTCAGCTACCTATCTATATATCTATTTATCTCTATCATATCTATCTGTCTAAAAATATATTTATCTATCTCTATCATATCTATCTAACCAGATGCCTACATATATATCTATTTATCCATCTATCTCATCTATCTCTCTACAGGCTGACATCATGTAGAGATTTCCAGAGTAGATGTATGATAAATAGTCATATAAGATATATACAAAATATACAATTTATGTAATATATTCTGTATATTCCAATTACTTAATATTTACATATCTATATACATAAATATGTGCTATAAATATACAGTGTGTATATGTATATCTATATACACACACACATATATATAGTATATATGTGTGTGTGTATACGTGCAATATATTTTTTCTTTTATAATATATTTTAATTAAATTTGAATTTGATTTGTATATATATGAGCTACTTCATTGATTTAGGAAGTGTGGGAGTACTGAAGTATATGTGTCAAACATTTACACACACACACACACACATATATATATATATATATATATATATATATATATATATATATATATACTATAGGACATGACTGCTCGGTTTACGAATGTCGGATATCAACATTTGACCTTTATCTGGATTATTTATCCATGAAATACATAGGCACCGATATCCAAAAATCCCAAAGACTTTGTCAGCATCTTTATTCAACTTGAGTAAACCCAACTTGGATTGTTGATGGTCCTAGGGGTGAGACCTTAATGTTTCAAGTTTAGAGTCGGAAATATTAGTAGTTCTGCATTGGTGTATTGTTCTTTTGAATAGTTATTCTATGTATCAGATTGCGAGGACCTAAAGATAGTAAATGGAGGTATGTGATATGGCAAAGTAGGTATAAGCAGAAAAAGGTAGTGGAACCAAGGATAGATAAGGCTCGGAATTATATAAATGAAAAAGTATCAAGTCAGGAACGTGACTTTGAATTGAAACTAAACTGCAGTAACCAGAAATAGCCACTATGTGATGTATGGAGTTGTGTATACTGTGCCACTTCATGAGGCCGTGGCTTCTGCTATCAACTTATCAGTGGGGCTGCTAGATGTTGGACTTCTTCTGATATCCATGAGCTAAATCCCGGAAAACATCTCTAATAATAAACTGTAGGCCGGGGTTATAAGTGGGACTTAGAAGGTTCAAAGGAAGCAAATCCCCCAAATCCTGGAGCTTCGGGAATGTGATCCAAATTTTCCTCAGGGTCCTTGTTACAGATTTTTGAGCTGGCACTCAAGAGCTTCCATGTTTGTCTTCATACCTTGGAAAGTTACTTGAGTCAACCATCCGGAAAAAAAAAACACTTTCCTCTTACACATAGATTGTTTTTTACCCCACTGGTGCCCAATCAATAAAATTCAGTTGACTCTTATTCGACACTCCATTATCATGGCCATGTTGTCCAGTGCCTGGACATATTTACCCAACCCTGGTAACCTAGAGATACCACATTCCGGTACCACGACTAGATGATGAAGCAGCACTCGGTATAAATCAAAGAAGTGTTTTTTATTCCACCATATAGCAAAAAATAAAAAACACTTCTTTGATTTATACCGAGTGCTGCTTCATCATCTGGTCCTGATATGCCATGGTCCCTGTCTGAACCGTACCGAAGACGTGCACCCGGTTTGCTGCTTCTTATGCACGGTGCTGCTCCATTCCTTTTGTTCATCTACATTCCGGTACCATATGTAACAATAAAAAGATAACTCCAGGATACTGAAAATATAAAAAGACCCAGGATGTGGTCAAAACCAGTATCACCTGCAAGGGTGATGGAGAATATTTTGACGGCATACAGGTCCATACAGGTCCTAATGAACAAAAAGGGATTAAAAAAGTTTGACCCCAGACCTACTTCTACACAAAAACAGTTATGAAGAATTCCCATTGATGGATTTGACTCTTTTAAGATCAACTTCATTGGACGACCACATCTAAGACAATTGGGCACTTTTTGGTCTCACCAGAAAGTTTTGGAAGAGTATCTTGGGAATATGATGTCATTTAGAGAACAACAACATGGTTAAGAGTAGGGTTTGGTTTAAGAGGCAACAAATTTGAGGCAAAATTAAAGTAAACCATCCAAGAGTTGATATAAGTAAGGGAAGGAGAATGTCTGATGTGTCAAGAATCCAAAAATCATTGGAATCACCCTCTTTAAAATAGGATCCTAAAATCTTTTGATTAATCTTTGGAAGTCCACTGGAGCTATCTTTCTAGATTATGGGGTGGGGTTCAAAGTAGGGCCGGCTCCAGGTTTCAATAGGCCCCTGGGTGACATAGCCTCAGTGGGCCCCTTTGTACTTGGGTGGCGGAATTAAAAATTCTGAAATTAAAACAGTCCCCTGTTCCCTAAAATATTTCCTAGTTTATCACCCCAAGGATTCCCCTCTTGGATTATTTTATATAAAGCCCCAACATTGGCTTCTGGGGACTAAGATTGGGCCATGTGGGCCCCTCCAGCAGGTCTGGGCCCCGATACTTGCCCAGGTATGCAGGCTTGGTTCCAAGTAGTTGACCTCTTTCTGGATGATGGGGGTGGGGTTCTAGATAGATGACCTCTTTCTGGATTATGGGATGGGGTTTCAAAAAGGTGACCTCTTTCTGGATTATTGAGCAGGGTTACAAATAGATGACCTCTTTCTATATGATGGTGTGGAGTTCCAAATAGGTGACCTCTTTCTGGATTATGGGGTAAGGTTCCAAATGGTTTACTTCTTTTTTGGATTATGGGGTGGGGTTTCAGGTATAAGACCTCTTTCCGGATTATGACATGGGGTTCCAAATAGGTGATTTAATTCTGGACTATGGGATGTGGTTCCAAATAGGTGACCTCTTTCTCCATGATTGGGTGGGGTTCCAAACCAGTGACCTCCTCTATGGCCCACATAGGTCATAATCTATGGATAGCGTGTTGAGGTGGACGGCACCAGTCCCATTCAAAGTAGTTAGGGAGACATCTTTTTGATCGAGAACCTGTGATATTTCCATTCGTCACCGAGATATTAAACTAAAATCTCATCTGTATTTCTACATGATCATCACCTGATGTATCCAGTTACATCTTTTCTCTTACATATCTGTTTGCTGTCATTGTGTAATATCACTTTACACCCGGTACAATACCTCCCCTGTCCTGACTTCATACAACTGATTGATTTCCAATGATGTCATCATTATAAAACATCCCAGAGAATGACATCTCTATACATTATATTCCAATGCCAAATGTCAAAACCCCAATGAGAGAATGTTTGTGGTTATCAAGAACTCCATGACGTGCCAAGATGCCAGGAAAGCGTGAGGCTCCCCAGAAAGTATGGAAGGGGCGAGCTCGTGTGTAAGTCAGATTTGGAAGACTATGATCTCGTCATCCATCTACTGTTGTCTGGAGATGGAATATGAAGGTTGGAATCTAAGTTTTCATCACATTAAATTATTATAATGCATGAATACAGGCAGTCCCAGGGTTAAAAGATAAGTTCTTTAGTTTTGTTCTTAAGTTGAATTTGTATGTAAGTCAGAACTGTAGATTTTATAATTTTAGATCCAGACAAAAAATTTTTCAGTGAATTCTCAAAATTTTGTGCTGTCATGGGTACAAGGATTATCAATAAAACTTCATTACAGACACCTTACAGCTGATTATTGCAGCCTGGGACTATAGTAACATCCAGAGATTTAACCAGAGGTCACAGGGGGCAGAGGGGTCTGTCTGTAACTAGGGGTCGTCTGTAAGTCAGGGACTGTCTGTAATGATAACTGTTGTCCAAGCATGGTCAGAGCTTGGCTGTTATGTGACAATGACGTGCGCACGAGGCCTCATTGTTTTTAGATATAAGTTTCCCAGTTTTGGTATGTCACAGTTATGTAAGAATAAATCCAAAGCATTTCCAAATTTTCTCCTCTGTAAAGTCTTCTATGTTTGTGCAGAATTCCTCTTACTTTATCCCATGGATATTTGTTTTGTAAATACAGGAAACTTTACAATTATTTATCATGTATGGACAGGAGCGTAAGTACAGCGGTAGCAGCCATAGCAGCTTCTATGGGACCCACAGTATCAGGGGGCCCCCGGGATCCAACCTGCCACACTAAAGAATGGAAGATGTGCACTATTATATACATGTTGTGCTGCACATTGTACAGGATACTATGTATATAATAGCACACATCTTCCGCAGTACACAGCATGAATCGGCACCCCAGATAAGAAATGCTGGGGGAGAGGGAGAAAGACAGGACTGGGTATCTCTCATCTCAATCTGATTCCTGATGTGTACATTCCCCATTTGGTCAGCAGATACTGGGACAGATCTGTATAAGGGTATAAATGAATATATTAGTGCATAAATGGGTGTAAGAGTATATAAAGGTGTGAATATACAGATATGTATATTTTATTTTCTCAGGGGGTAGAGGGGCCCCATTCAGAAGTCTGCTATGGGGCCCTGCCTCTCCTAGTTACACCCCTATGTATGGATTTTTGCATGAAACTAAAGCTGCCCTGGAATACCCTTGTGTGAACATCATATTATACTGGTCTATCTCTATCTATTTATCTATCTATCTATCTATCTATCTATCTATATCATATCTATCTATATCATATCTATCTATCTATCTATCTATCAATTATCTATCTATCTATCTATCTATCATCTATATCTATATATTATCTATCTATCTATCTATCTCATATCTATCTATCTCATATCTATCTATCTATCTATCTATCTATCCATCTATCTATCTATCTATCTATCTATCTATCTATCTATCATCTATATCTATCTATCTATCTATCTATCTATCTATCTATCTATCTCATATCTATCTATCTCATATCTATCTATCTATCTATCTATCTATCTATCTCAGTATCTCATATCTATCTATTTATCTATTATCTATCTTTTGGGCAGATTTATTTTAGTCTGATGTGTTTTTTATTGTATTTTAGTGACTTTTTGGGCGCATTGTGGTATTTGCAAAAACATTTTTGTGCCTTTTTCAAGCAGTGAGCAGGAGTTTGCTGTGTAGCAGTTTCCTGGTTTGCCCCTAATATATCTTTGTATTTCTCCTGTTTCCACCTTTTTTAAATCAGGTTCAAATAATTGTCCCTCTCCAGTCCTTACCATCCCTAGGAAAAGCAATTGTAGGAGTTGCAGCAAAAACTTGTGTCTTTTTTAAAACTTGCAAGTAAAATGTCTTTAAATAAAACCTGCATTTGACAAACAAAGAGCCAAAAATACAAATATAAATGATGTGCAAAAAAAAGACTCACAAAAACCGCTCAGGGAAAGAAAAAAAACAGATATGTATCATATGTAACTATCGATGTATCCCATATATATCATCTATCACATATCTATTATCTATTAATTGTCTATCTATATATTATCTGTCTTATATCTATTGTCTATCTATTTATCTATCATTTATGTATCTATTTCATATTTTGTGACTATTATGGGCAGGTCTACCACTATTCCCCTATTTGATGCTAGATGAATATTTATGGGATAATCAAAGTGTTTGGGGCATAAGACAGTAGTAATAACTACACAGCACCTCCTTGTTACTAGGGATGTAATAGTGTCATGCAGGGGACCACCATACACACACATGCAGATATCTGTACAGCCCATTCTGTGTTGTACTGCTCTGTGCATCCACTATGAATGGTAAGTCATCTTATAGTTATCAGAGCAGCCCTGGGCATATGGGAAACCCTCTGATGATGATGATGATGATGTCTTCTGCATTGGTCACATAGAGCTTCCTAGGTTCACCCCACATAAACCTGTGAGTGTGAGTGCAGTGAGCAGTGCTGGGCAGTGGGTGCAGTGCATGCTCCACCTCCACTCCTCTGTGTAATAGGAGCTCAGAGCCTGGGTGCTGCCTCCACTCACTGCCTGTCCTATCTGTGAGCAATGCTGCTTGTGCTGGGGCACAGGGAGCTGCTGCCTGTATGATCATCCCCAGCTCTGCCTCCACAGCCCCAGCTACCATGAGTAAGAGCCAAGATGCCTGCAGACCACTGGCCTTCAGCTTCACCATAGACAGTATCCTCAAGCTAAACTCCAGGAGAACAGACAGCAGCAAGACCCACAGAGCCTTCATCCAGAGGAGCCCCAGCCCAGAGCTCCTCCAGCCCAGAGGAGAGGAAGATGAGGAGGAGGCACCAAAGGGAATGTCCCTCTACCAAGCACAAGGTACCTTCCCTACTTCTACACCCTATCAACTATGTGACAGAGAGTCAGCTCTTGGGCCAACAGCTGTAAGATCTATTCAGACCGATCCAATCTATTGATCGATGTATCCCTTATCCATCTATTCAGCTACCTATCTATATATCTATTTATCTCTATCATATCTATCTGTCTAAAAATATATTTATCTATCTCTATCATATCTATCTAACCAGATGCCTACATATATATCTATTTATCCATCTATCTCATCTATCTCTCTACAGGCTGACATCATGTAGAGATTTCCAGAGTAGATGTATGATAAATAGTCATATAAGATATATACAAAATATACAATTTATGTAATATATTCTGTATATTCCAATTACTTAATATTTACATATCTATATACATAAATATGTGCTATAAATATACAGTGTGTATATGTATATCTATATACACACACACATATATATAGTATATATGTGTGTGTGTATACGTGCAATATATTTTTTCTTTTATAATATATTTTAATTAAATTTGAATTTGATTTGTATATATATGAGCTACTTCATTGATTTAGGAAGTGTGGGAGTACTGAAGTATATGTGTCAAACATTTACACACACACACACACACATATATATATATATATATATATAATAGTCGGGGTTTCGTTCTTGTTTCAGTTGTTGAGCTGCATTTGTAGATGTGGATGTGTGCAATGTAGCAGAGCTGAATGTGTGACCTGTGTGTATAGATGACTATGAGGTAGCGGAGTGTATTAGCGGCTTCTCCTCCGGTGTCAGCAGTGAATTACTGAGAATCTGTGCAGCTGTGAGAGCAGGACACAGCACCAGACCCAACATCCAACATATGGGAAAGACTCTTCTAGTACACTTCTAATCCAGGATTATACAACCTAAGGCTCCACAGCTGCTGTAGCACTACAAGACCCAGCAGTACCAGGTCTAGTCTACACAATAGAGCCCACACCTTCTATAAACTTGTAGGATCCCAAGGAATCCCATGATGAGTCTACAGATATTTGTCGAGAAAGCAAAATCTACTGTAAAAGTTCGGAACTGGACATATTTTTCGGAAACAAAATTGCGATATGAATATTTTAGGAAATTGCAGTTTTCAGTTTATTAGTTGTAGATATAATAGATAGATAGATAGATAGATAGATATGAGATAGATAGATAGATAGATAGATAGATAGATAGATAGATAGATAGATAGAAAGATAGATAGATAGATAGATCATAGATAGAGAGAAGAATAGATAGATAGGATAGATAGATTAGAGATCGATTAGATGATTAGATAGAGAGTATGCGATAGATAGATAGATAGATAGATAGATAGATAGATAGATAGATAGATAGATAGATAGAAAGATTGTAAAAATGTGATGTAAGGAGTAAAAAATACAACTATATTTTGCAAGAATATGCAAAAATAATGAGATTCTAAAACCTGCTGTAAACTTGAAAATTTGTATGTTGAAAATATTATATAGAAGAAATAGTGACACCATATATATTGCAAAGAATAAAACAACGTTGAAAAAATATATAGAAGAAATAGTGACACTATATATAGATATATATAATGAGAACAATAAGAAAAAAATGATGTGAAATCTAAAAAATGTGACAGACAGTGATTTTAAATGAATATTAAAAATGTAAATATTGACATTGATATGAAAAACAAAATAAAATTTGACCTACAATTAAAACAAGACACTAAAATATACAAAGATTGTAATAATATATTGTACAAATATAAGATACTATAACAATATTTAGCATTCATAATGTTAGTTTGTTATGCATTATATTTTTAAATATTTAGCATAATATATAAATTGTATTTGTCTTCATTATTTGTATTATTATTATACCGTCGCAATTTTATTTTACTGTTTGCACATTTTTGGACACTTTTGATTTTCCATGTCCAACCTCTATTTGCATCAGTGTTCTGGGCTTAATTACATTAATATGTGGTTGTAATAATTTATTTTGTACGTTGTATTTTTTGTTAAAAAATAGATCTATTTCTGATGATTCTTATAATATCCTAAACATTATTTTCATCCTTTGATCACTAGTGTATGCTGGTCTTCTCCAGGTCTAGAAAGCTCTCTTATCTATATCTGGTATGGAGTTCAGATGAGGTACATTAGACCATTTGACTTACTTTCCCATTTCCTTCATTCACAGGTAGTAGAAGTTGTCTTCTGGCCACCACCACCACCCACAGCCTTAACTACTGCACAGAGCAGTCTGCAAACTTCAGAGACTTACCTTGCAGGACAGATACCCCTGATAGCTTTGAAGATGGACCTTCTCCATCTCCTGATCAACTCAACAAGAAAACCAAGCTCTTGGCCAAGAAAAAGACTCGTACAATCTTCTCCAAGAGCCAGATCTTCCAGCTGGAGTCCACCTTTGACATGAAGAGATACCTGAGCAGTGCTGAGAGGGCATGTTTGGCCAACTCTCTACAATTGACTGAGACCCAAGTCAAGATCTGGTTCCAGAATAGAAGGAACAAGCTGAAAAGACAAATGTCAGCAGAACTAGAGGCTCCAGGAGCAGGAGAACCCAATGGAGACTTACCAGTCATCTACAAAGATACTTCATTCCTCAGTAGATGTGTCCTACCAATGTCCTTCCCTGTTATCTACCCTGGAAGCAGTATTCCTTACCTCTGCTTCCCAAATCCAGGCAAGTACTACAGCCTGGCAGACGGAGATGTATAGAAAACTTGTGATATATGTTTCGTCAATGACATTTCTGGACATTAGGAATCATTTTTGAGTCTACCCCTCAGGGGGTGGCAGGGATTTTTTGATATATATATGTTACTGCTATCTATAACAGCATGTACACCTATTTTTGTATATTTTTACTGATCCCATACCCCACAATCTAATTTAATAACGTCCTATGCAAATCTATTTAATAGGGATGAAGGTCCCTACTCTGTGCACTTTCATCTGAACCTCATTGTGCTCCATTTAAACACCTGCTACATGGTTGCTAACATCTGGGATGGATGTAGCCTCCTCACTGCAATGGTTACTAGGACCCCCTTCACTTCTATTGGGGGTTTTTAATTAATTTATTACTATACATGATATGGGTCACTATCTAACCAAAGACCATTGTATGAAGACCAGGTCCTCACAGCAGAGAGAATTGTCTTAATTCTGAACAAACAAATGCAATTTTTATATGAGAATATCTGTAAATAAATGCTCTTTTTTGGAAAGCAGATGATGAAATAAAATATACTATGGACATGAAGAAGGGGTCTGGTGTGTCAGTACAGGGGGGAGGGCATGCAGGGTGCGGAGCAATCAGGGGGCAGGGTACGGGGCATACAAGGTGTAGGGTACAGAGCCATCAGGGGTCAGGGTACAGGGCATATAGGATATAGGGCACAGAGTAACATGGGCAGGGTACATGGTATACAGGGTGCAGGGCATACAGGTTGCAGAACATGCAGGGCGATGGGGCATACAGGGTTCAGGATGTATGGAATACAGGGTGCAGAACATACAGGTTGGCGTGCATACAGGATGAAGGGAGCAGGGTATACAGGATGCAGGGCATACAGGGTACACATGGAATATAGAAACTATGCAATATAGGATGCACGACATACAAGGTGTAGGATGCATGGTATACAGTGCGCAGGGCATACAGGGTGCTGCACATCAGGATGCAAGAAATAACGGGGACAGGATATATAGGGTGCAGGGAGCAGGGTATACAGCATGCAGGGCATACAGGGTACATAATACAGGGAATAAAGAATCCATGAACTATAGGATGCAGGACATACAGGGTTCAGGATGCATGGTATACAGTGTGCAGGGTATACAGTGTGCAGGGTATAAGTTGTGCAGGATATACAGGGTACAGGACGTCAGGATGCATGGAATACGGGGTGCAGGGCGCAGGGCTTCCAGGGTACAGAATGCAAGGAATACAGGCTGCATGACAAACAGGGTACAAGGAATAAGGATGCATGGAATAAAGGGTGCAGAACATACAGGCGCAGGGCAGCAGTATCCATGGAATTCAGGGTGCACGACATACAGGGGACAGGGAATTAGGATACATGGGATATAAGGTGCTGGGCATACAAGTTATGTAAATGGTATACAGGGTGAAGGGAATACAGGGTGCAGGTAATCAGGATACAAGAAATACCGTGTGCAGCGTGCAGGGAGTATCGGCTATAGGATGCAGGATGCATGAAATACAGGGTGCAGGGTGCAAGGCATACAGGATGCATGAAATAAAGGGTATACGTGCTATAGGATGCATGAAATGTCGTATGTAGGGTATGGAGGCTATAGAATGCATGGTATATAGAGTGCAGGGTGCAAGGCATACAAGGTAGATGAAATACAGGGTGCAGGATACAGGGAAAATTGGGTGCATAGTAAACAAAGTGTTGTGTACAGGGCAAAATCCAAGATGCGCAAAACACACTGGTGAATAAGTGGAATAATCTACAGCTATGATAACACTTGTTACGTGTGCAGACATCGCGACTATCTGATGAATTGCCGCAGAAATAAAAACCCTTTTGCCAAGTGAAAGTATAAACATAAATACAACAGGAATCGTGAAATCAGATGAAATTTCTTAGAAAGGAATATTAGACGCGCATTATGCAGATTTTCTTAGCCCATCCATTTGATATCTCTATTAAAACCGAGGATCATAAAACCCTCAGTGACAGGTAAATAATTGCTCTACTTGAAGAACCTGATAAAGAGCCTCCTCCATATCCCTGCTACAATACACAGAGGAATGTGCCCCATAATGACTGTGTATAGTCACACCTCACAGACAGGTGGATGCTATAAATCAGCCACAGGTCGAGAAGATCCCATCTGCGTCCCCACACTCTAGTTTTCGTCATTTGGATTCTTTACAGTTAAACTGAAATATTGATAATTTTACACCATTTATAAAAAATATTTTTAACATAATGCTACACAATTTATAAAAGAAAACATTCTGTGTTACCCTTCTATTTTTTAATAAACGCAAAAGACAACTATATTGGTACAAATTTTGAATAATGGATGTGTATATTGTGTTTTATCCATAACCCCTATATGGTGTTTAATGAGTTAAACCAGTCCCTTTTTCCCATGTAGATTATGAGATAATCTGGGTGTCATGAATCTGTCTGATAATGAATCCATCAATGGGAATATTCCCAGTGTACAAACAGATGGCATGTTTCCCATTGAATATATATCACAATAATATCATCATCATCATCATCATAGACCAGTATATTTTTAATAAAATGATTTTTATTTTTAAGTTATATTATATTTTACATTTTGGTGTGTAATATTGTGAGTTAATCTTGAAAGAAAAAAACACATCTCAAGTGTAGTGGGAGAAAGTGGAAGAAAGTGGTAAAATAATGAAGATTTTTTTTTATTTCCCTTATAATTAAATGCAAATATGTCAATTAAGAGAAAATAATACGAAAATTGTGTTATATTGAAATATTATTAATTCAAGAATACTTGAGTAAAATGTGTAATAATAATTATTATGATAATAATATTATCAAAATTAATTTGTTATATGTTACATGTTAAATAGTATTAATTGATGAATACATAAGTAATTAAGAAAATGAAATTGAAATGTTTAAAATGCTTATAATTTCTGGAAACAATTTAAGTCTCCAAAAATGTTAATAATAATAATAATAATGATACTAGTAAAAATAATAATGATAATAATACACATATCTGCATGTACATGTCTTTAAGGAACTCTTATATTTATATTCTAATATGTTTCATATATTTATGTCTTTCTATCATTCTCATTGTAGTTACTTCTTTATTTGTTATTTTTACTATTATATATATTTCTATAGAAGTTTCCATGGTCACATGACTTGGACCCTGAGTAAACATCTTGATTGTTATTATATAGATAGTAAATTCCTGATGTGATATGATGCTGCTTTCTGTTAGTTGTAACTACAACTTATTTGCAGGCAGTGTGCAGGTAATATATATATATATATATATATATATATATATATATATATATACACACACATTAATCGATCCTCTTACAGTCTCGCACATACAGAAGCTTTTTATGTAAATGTAATTGAAGTGCAGTCTGTGAGTCTAGAAAACCTGGAGGTAATGCAGACAGGTTATCTCATACTGACTGGTTTTCGACTTCGAGGAGCCTTCATTTTCTGTAACTTACTGACAAAAATTGCATAGATAATAGAATGATAAAGATTGATGATAAATAGATAACATGTAGCTAAATAACATATCAATGGATAGACATATAAATAAATAAATAGATAGAAGAATGAAAAAGAAAGCAATCAAGAAAGAAAGAAAGAAAGAAAGAAAGAAAGATTAGATAGATAGATAGATAGATAGAAGATAGATAGATAGGAGATAGATGATAGTAGATATTAGATAGATAGATAGATAGTAGATAGATAGATAGGAGATAGATAGATAGAGATAGATAGATAGAAGATGACAGTAGATCGATATGAGATAGATAGATAGATAGATAGATAGATACGATAGATAGATAGATATAGAGATTGATAGATAATATGAATAGATTATAGATATTATGAAGATAGATCGATCGATGAGATAGATAGATAGATAGATATGAAATAGATAGTGAAGATATGAATACTAGATGATAGATATGAGATAGATAGATAGATAGATAGATAGATAGGATTAGATAGATAGATAGATGTAGATAGATAGATATGGTGATACTATATAGTAGATTATAGATATTTATGAGATAGATTATAGATAGATATGAAGATAGATAGATAGATAGGACTAAGTAGTAGTATAGATACATAGATTAGATATGAGATAGCCGAGTAGATATAGATAGTGATGAGTACTAGTAGATAGATGGATAGCTACTAATGATAATAGATAGATATGATAGATATATATTACATAGTTTCATAATGATATGAAACTAGATGATAGTGGGGATGTAGTTATAGAAAATAATGGATAATGGAAAGAAAGATATAATAATAGAACGTAGTTATGATAAGATAGATGGGAATGTGGCTATGTACTATGGCTTTCACCTGTGGAAAGTGATGGGGACACCTTCTCTGATTTTGTGGAAACACAAATAGGGAATTATTATTAGAAGTAATTATCTCATTGTTAATTGGATCAGCAGACAGAGAGGGAAACAATTCTCTCCTCCTGAGGCCAAACAATTAAGAGGAGGGTCCTAGGTCAAGAGACTGTGCTGAAAGGAAGCTGAGGGCGGTGAAAGAAGGAGTATGGGGGCTACAGGAGGAGGGCGTCATAAAGGGACACTGTGTTAGGACTATACTACTACATTTACCATTACAACTACTTCTAGTGCTACTTTTACTTCTACTATTTATGCTACTAATACTTCTATTTCTACTAAACTACTAGAAATAATTCCACTGCTGCTAATACTTCTGCTATTTTTACCACTTATGCTACTAGAAACCATTACACTGATATAGGAAATTACATATACAGTAAATAAATACACAATTAAAATGTAGAAGTAGATTTAGGGGATCTCTGCGGCATCTCCAATTAGGAAACATGTGTAAATGGTGCTGCATTAAATTCTATGGAACGAATGGAAAGCTATCTCATGGAAGATAATAAGCAGCAGCCCCAGGTGGACAGTGAACTCTATATAGATAACACTGACCCATCATTACATCACTACTGACAACAGATGATGTCACAACCTATCTCCTCCCCCTCCCTGTATAATGACCTCTATCTAGATAATACTGACCCATCATTACATCACTACTGACAATATATGATGTCACAGCTTATCTCCTCCTCCTCCCTGTACAATGACCTCTATATAGATAACACTGACCCATCATTACATCACTACTGACAATAGATGATGTCACAAGCTTATCTCCTCCCCCTCCCTGTAAAATGTCCTCTATATAGATAAACTGACCCATCATTACATCACTACTGACAATAGATAATGTCACCAGCTTATCTCCTCCTCCTCCCTGTACAATACCTTATATAGAATACACTGACCCATCATTACATCCACTACTGCAATAATACATGATTTTCAACCTTTTTTGAGGCCAGCGGCACACTTTTTAGTACTTTAGAAAATCCTGGGGCAAACACCACCACAGCTCAAATAAGCCCAAATGATTACACTAAAAACTAGTCCATAAAAGAAAAGGCCTCTCCTTTACTAAGAAAATAGGCCCTAGCTGCATCCCTTACTACTAATAAAAATCCCCTGGCTGCCTCCCTTTTACTAAGAAAAAAGCTCCTGGCGGTGCTCCCTTTACTTCTATAAAAAAGCCCCTGTGCTGCCCTTTCCCTTTATACTAATAAAAGCCCTGGGCTGCCTCCCTTTACTAATAAAAGCCCCTGGCTGCCGTCCTCTTTCTAATAAAAAGACCTGGCGCCTCCCTTTACTTTAAGAAAACGAAGCCCGTCGGGCCTTTTTAATAATAGCCCGGGCCTCCCTTTACTAATAAAAAGCCTCTGCTGCCTCCATTTCTAATAAAAAGCCCATAGCTGCCTCCCTTACATAACAAAGGCCCTGTGCGCCTCCCTTACTATAAAAGGCCCTAGCCTTGCCTCCATTTACTAATTAAAAAGGCCTGTGCCCCCTTTTGAGCCCTATATAAAAAGCCCTCTGTGCGGCCTCCCTTTAACTAATAAAAAGCCCCTGCTGCCTCCCTTTACTATAAAAAAGCCCCGCGGCCTCCCTTTACTATCAAGACCCTAGCAGCCTCCCTTATAATATAAAAGGATAAGGCCTAGCAGTCTCCCATTACCAAATTAAGAGCCCGTTAGCGGCCTCCTTATACTAATAATAAAGCCCCTAGCTGCCTCCCTTTACTAATAAAAAGCCACCTGGCCCCTCCCTTACTAATCAAGAGCCCCCTGAGCACCTCCCTTTACTAATAAAAAGGCCTAGAGCTATCATCTCCCATTTACAAATTTAGAGGAGCCCGTGCGGCCTTCTATCTCTTACTAATTAATAGGCCTAGAGGCCCCCCCCTTACTATTTAAAAGGGCCCCTAGAGCCCCTTGTACTAATATAAAAGGCCCTAGAGCCCACCTCTTATAATTAAGGCCCTAGAGCCCGCCCCCTTTACTAATAAAAGGCCCAGAGCCCCCCCCCCCCCTTTATAATAAAAGGCCCTAGAGCCCCCCCTTTAACTAATTAAAAGGCCTTAGAGCCCCCCCTTTCTAATTAAAAAAAAGGCCCTAGAGCCCCCACCTTTTAGTACCCTCATACCCTATTTAATTAAGGCCCAGAGGCCCCGCCTTTACTAATTTAAAAGGCCCTAGAGGCCCCTTCCCCTTTACTAATTAAAGGGAAGGCCCCTATAGAATAGGCTAGGCCCCCTTTTACTACTTAAAAGGCACGCTAGAGGCCCCGCCTTTACTAATCTAAAAAGGCCCAGAGGCCCCCCTTACTAATTAAAAAAGGCCCTAGAGGCCCCCACTTAAAAAGGCCCTATAGGCCCCCTTAACAAATAAAAAGCCCCAGACCTACCTTTACTAATAAAAAAAAAAAAAACCCTAGCTACCTTCCTTATACAATAATAACCCTTATATACTTACCCTGATTGTATTCTTCCGCTACCTTCACGTATCCTAATGGCGAATCCGCTCACCTTCCCGTAGCTCGCCTCCGATGGCACCGCGCTGCCTTCTGGCCCCTTCTGTTTTGCAGTGCTTACGCGACCGTGACGTCAGGTCGGCGTCCAGTTCACGTGAATGAGCCCGCGCGTACAGGAGTACCAGAAGCGGGCGGTCCGCCGACGCGGGCTTGGAGGGTAAGTATGTGGCAAGAAAGACGGGGGCCGCGGGCGCAGCTCGCACCGGGCATTCCTAGTTCGGGGCAACTTCCCCCGCGGCATCATCAAAAAACCTTGGAAAATCACTGCAATAGATGATGTAATCCACCAGTCTATATCTACCTCTCCCCTCCTGTTTACAATGACCTCTATATCGAAAACTGACACCAGTCTATTTACAGTCACTACTGACAATAGATGATTCACAGCTTATCTCCTCCCCCTCCCTGTACAATGACCTCTATATAGATAACACTGACCCATCATTACATCACTACTGACAATAGATGAGTAACGCTTATCTCCTCCTCCTCCCACTGTACAATGACCTCTATATAGATAACACTGACCCATCATTACATCACTACTGACAATAGATGATGTCACAGCTTATCTCCTCCCCCTCCCGTACAATGACCTCTTATAGATAATAACACTGGACCCGTCATTACATCACTATGGGACAATGAAGATGGAATGTGGCGTACAAGCTTATCTCCTCCCCTGTACATGACCTCTAGATATGAGAAACAACTGACCATCATCTTACATAATACTGACAATAGATGATGTCACAGCTTATCTCCTCCCTCACTACAATGACCTCTATTAGATAACACTGACCCATCATTACACATATCTACCAATAGATGATGCCAAGCTTATCTCCTCCTCCCTGTACAAGTCCTCTATATAGATGATAGCAGACTGACCATATTACATCACTACTGACAATAGATGATGTCACAGCTTATCTCCTCCCCCTCCTGTACAAAGGACCTCTATATAGATAACACTGACCCATCTTAAATCACTGACAATAGATGATGTCACAGCTATTCCTCCCCCTCCCTGTACAATGATCCTCTATATAAGATAAACACTGACCCATCATTAGCATCACTACTGACAATAGATATGTCACAGCTTATCCTCCTCCCTCCCTGTTAGCAATGACCTCGTATATAGAGAATAACACTGACCCATCATTACATCACTACTGACATAGATGATGGCACAGCTTATCTCCTCCTCCCTAGTACATGCCTCTATTATAGATAACACTCACCCATCATTACAAACTACTGACAATGATGATGTCAAGCTTATGTCCTACCCCTCTGGTAACAATGACCTCTATAGATAACACTGACCCATCATACATTCACATACTGACAATAGATATCACAGCTTATGTCCCCTCTCTGTACAATACCTCTATATAGATAAAACTGACCCATCATTACATCCCTATGACAATAGATGATGTCACAGCTTATATCCTCCACCTCTCCTTGTACAATGACCGCTATTTAGATAACACTGACCCATCATTACAATCAACTACTGACAATAGATATGATGTCACAGCTTATCCCCCTCCCTGTACAATGACCTCTATATAGAGACTTACCTATCATTACCTCAATACTGACATAGATGATGTCACAGATCATCTCCTCCCTCCCGTGAAATGACCCTTATAATAGATAACACTGACCCTATAATTACATCATACTGACAATAGATGATGTCACAGCTTATCTCCTCCTCCTCCCTGTACAATGACCTCATATAGATAACACTGACCCATCATTACATCAACTACTGCACAATGATGATGTCACAACTTATGTCCACCCTCTCCTTGTACAATGACCCTATTTAGATAACAATGACCCATCATTACATCACTACTGACAATAGATGATGTCACAGCTTAATCACCTCCCTGTACAATGAGCCTCTCTATAGATAACTGACACCTATCAATGTACATCAACTGACAATAGATGATCACAGATTCATCTCCTCCCTCTCCCTCCTGTACAATGACCTCTCATATAGATAACACTGACCCATCATTACACACATATCGACAATAGATGATGTTCACCGCTTATCTCCTCCCCCTCCCTGTAAATGACCTCTATTAGATAAATGACCCATCATTACATCACTACTGACAATAGTGATGTCACAGCTATTCCCCCTCCTGTAAAATGTCCTCTATATAGATAACACTGACCATCACTAATCACTACTGAAATAGATATGTCACAGCTTATTTCCTCCCCCTCCCTGTACAATGACTCATCTATATAGAAACACACTGACCCATCATTACCTCACTACTGACATAGATGATGTCACAGCTTAATCTCCTCCTCCTCCCTGTACAATGACCTCTATATATATAAACACTGACCCATCATTCATATCATCTACTGACCATAGATGATGTCAAGGTTATCTCCTCCCCCTGTAGAATGACCTCTATATAGAAACAACGACCCACTCATACATCATACTGACAATAGATGATGCCACGCTTATACTTCTCCTCCCTGTACAATGGTCCTCTATAGTATATACACTGACCCATCATTACATCATACTGGCAATAGATGATGTCACAGCTTATCTCCTCCCTCCCTGTACAATGGCCTCTATATAGATAGATCACTGACCCAATCATTACTCACGTACTGACAATAGATATGTCACTAGCTGGTTATGTCCTCCACCATCAATGTACGATGATTCCCGTATATACTGAAACAATCGTTGAACACCCTCATTTATACTCACTGATCAATAGATGATTTCACAGTGCTTATTCCCCTCCCCCCCTGTCAATGACCCTCTCTATATAGCATCACTGGCTTCCTTCTGCATTATCTCTACACCACTCTAACTCCCCAGCCACTGACAACACTGACACACCTGTAGTGTATGTCGCTCCGACCTTCCCCACCCCTGATACACGACCACATCTATGTCTATGTCTCACCACCTCTGACATTACTCTAGAATAGACGCACATGCACCCCTGTCCAGATGCACTAATATGTCATGACACCACTGATTGTGCATGCCCACAAGGCCCTACTGCACATCACAACAACCTGTACATGGTGCATGCACCACACCTCGACCCGCATACACTAATTTCCCTCCTATATGAAGAGAGAATGACACATCTTACTCCTATCTTCCCTGATGACAGACTCCAGATTCGATATCATTTGTCTTCAGCATGTACACTGGATGATGTACAGCTTATCCTCTCCCCCTCCTGATCAATGAACCTCTATATAGATAACACTGACCCATATTACATCACTACTGACAATAGATGATGTCACAGCTTATCTCCTCCTCCTCCCTGTACAAGACCTCTATATAGATGAAAACTTACCATCATTACATCACTATGACAATAGATGATGTCACAGCTATCTCCTCATCCTCCCTGTTACAATGACCTCTATATAGAAACACTGACCCATCATTACACACACTGACAATAGATGATGTCACAGCTTATCTCCTCCTCCCTGTACATGACCTCTATATAGATAACACTGACCCATCATTACACACTATGACAATAGATGATGTCACAGCTTATCTCTCCTCCCTGTACAATGACCTCTATATATAGAAACACTGCACCCTATTACATCACATACTGACAATAGATGATGTCACAGCTTATCCTCCCCCTCCTGTACAATGACCTCTTATATAAATAACACTGACCCATCATTACATCAATACTGACAATAGATGATGTCACAGCTTATTCCTCTCTCCCGGTACAATGACCTCTATATAGATACTGTACCATCATACATCACTACTGACAATAGATGATGTGTCACAGATCATCTCCTCCCCCTCCTGTCAATGACCTCTATAAGAAACACTGACCATAATTACATCAATACTGACATAGATGATGTCACAGCTTATCTCTCCCCTCCCTGTACAATGACCTCTATATAGATAACATCACCCATCATTCTAATTACTGACAATAGATGATGTCACAACTTATCTCCTCTCTCCCTGTACAAGACCTCTACTTATAGATAACACTGACCACATCATTACATCAACTGACAATAGATGATGTCACAGCTTTATCCTCCCCCTCCCGTACAATGACCTCTATATAGAAACACGACCCATCATTACATCACTCTGACAATAGATGATGTCAAAGTTATCTCCTCCCCCTGTACAATGACCTCTATATAGATAACACTGACCCTCATTACATCACACTTGACAAATAGATGATGTCACAGCTTATCTCCTCCCCCTCCCTGTACAATGACCTCTTTAGTAGAACACTGACCCATCATTCACTACTGACAAAGATGATTGTCACAGCTTATCTCCTCCCTCCTGTACAATGACCTCTATATAGATAACACGACCCATCATTACATCACTACTGACAATAGATGATGTCACAGCTTATCTCCTCCCCCTCTGTACATGACCTTATATAGATAACAACTGACCCTCATTACATCACTACGACATAGATGATGTCACAGCTATCTCCTCCCCTCCCTGTACAATGACCTCTAATAGATAACACTGACCCATCATTAAATCACTACTGACAATAGAATGATGTCAAGCTTATCTCCTCCCCCTCCCTGTACAATGACCTCTATTTAGAATAACACTGACCCATCATTACATCAACTGACAATATAGATTGTCACAGCTTATCTCCTCCCCTCCTGTACAATGACCTCTATATAGATAACATGACCCATAATTACATCAACGACAATAGATGATGTCACAGCTTCCTCCCCCCCTGTACAATGCCTCTATATGATAACACTGACCCATCATTACATCACTACTGACATAGATGATGTCCAGCTATTCCTTCTCCCTGTACAATGACCTCTATATAGATAGACTACTATCATTACATCAATACTGACAATAGATGATGTCACAAGTATCTCTCCCCCTCCTGTTCAATGACCTCTATATAGATAACACTGACCCATCAATTACATCACTACTGACAATAGATGAGTCACAGCTTATCTATCCCCCTCCCTGTACAATGACCTCTATATAGATAACAACCCATAATCATCATACTGACAATAGATGATGTCACAACGTATCTCCCCTCCCCCCCTGTACAATGACCTCTATATAGATAACATGACCCATCATTACATCACACTGACAATAGATGATGTCACAAGCTTATCTCCTCCCCTCCCGTACAATGACCTCTATATAGATACACTGACCCATCATTACATCACTGCAATAGATGATGTCAAGCTTATCTCCTCCCCTCCGTACAATGACCTCTATATAGATAACACTGACCATCATTAAATCACACATGACAATAGATGATGTCACAGCTTATCTCCTCCCCCTCCCCGTTACAATGACTCTCTATATAGATAACACTGACCCATTATTACATCTACTGACAATAGATGATGTCACAGCTTATTCCTCCCCTCCCTGTACAATGACCTATATAGATAACACTGACCCATCATTACAATACAACTGACAATAGATGATGTCACGCTTATTCCTCCCCTCCTGTACAATGACCTCTATATAGATAACAAGACCCATCATTAACACTACTGACAATAGAATGATGTCAAGCTTATCTCTCCCCCTTCCTGTACAATGACTCTTATAGATAACACTGACCCATCATTACATCACTATGACAATGATGATTCACAGCTTATCTCCTCCCCCTCCCTGTACAATGACCTCTATATAGATAACACTGACCCATCATTACATCACTACTGACATAGATGATGTCACAGCTTATCTCCTCCCCCTCCCTGTACAATGCCTCTATAAGATAACACTGACCCATCATTACATCACTACTGACATAGATGATGTCACGCTTATTTCCTCCCCCTCCCTGTAATGACCTCTATATAGATAACACTGACCCATCATTACATCACTAACTGACAATAGATGATGTCACAGCTTATCTCTCCTCCCTCCCGTACATGACCTCTTATAGATAACACTGACCCATCATTACATCATACTGACAATAGATGATGTCACTTATTCCTCCCCCTCCCTGTACAATGACCTCTATATAGATACACTGACCCATCATTACATCACTACTGACAAGATGATGTCACAGTTTCTCCTCCCCTGTACATGACCTCTATATAGATAACACTGACCCATCATACATCACTACTGACAATAGATGATGTCACAGCTTATCTCCTCCCTCCCTGTACAATGACCTCTATATAGATAACACTGACCCATCATTACATCACTACTGACAAATAGTGATGTCACAGCTTTCTCTCCTCCCCTCCCTGTACAATGGCCTCTATATAGAAACACTGACCCATCATTACATCACTACTGACAATAGATGATGTCACAGCTTATCTCTCCTCTCCTGTACAATGACCTCTATATAGATAACACTGACCCATATTACATCACTAGACATAGAGATTTCACAGCTTATCTCCTCCTCCCTGTACAATACTCCTCTATATAGATAACACTACCCATCATTACATAACTACGACAATAGATGATGTCACAGCTTATTCCTCCCCTCCTGTACAATGACCTCTATATAGATAACATGACCCTCATACATCACTACTGACAAAAAGATGATGTCACAGCTTACCCCTCTCCTTGTACAATGACCCTATTAGATAATTACTGACCCATCATTACATCACTACTGACAATAGATGATTGTCACAGCTTATCTCCTCCTCCCCTGTACAATCTCCTCTATATAGATAACACTACCCATCATTACTAAAATACGACATAGATGATGTCACAGCTTATCTCCTCCCTACTGTACAATGACCTCTATTATAGATAACATGACCCTCATTACATCACTACTGACAATAGATGATGTCACGCTTATTCCCCCTCCTGTACAATGACCTATATTAGATTAAACTGACCCATCATTAAATCACTACTGACAATTAGAAGTTGTCACAGCTTATCTCCTCCCCTCCCTGTACAATGACCTCTATATAGATAACACTGACCTATCTTACATCACTACTGACAATAGATGATGTCACAGTATCATCTCCTCCTCTCTGAATGACCTCTATATAGATAACACTGACCATCATTACATCACTAATGACAATAGATGAGTCACAGCTTATCCCTCCCCCTCCTGTACACATGACCTCTTATAGATAACACTGACCCATCATAAATCACTACTGACAATAGTGATGTCACAGCTTATCTCTCCCTCCTGTACAATGACCTCTATATAGATACACTGACCATCATTAATCAATACTGACAATAGTGATGTCACAGCTTATCTCCTCCTCCCTGTACAATGACCTCTATATAGATAACACTGACCCATCATTACATCACACTGACAATAGATGATGTCACAAGCTTATCTCCTCCCTCCCGTACAATGACCTCTATATAGATAACACTGACCCATCATTACATCATTGACAATAGATGATGTCACAGCTTATCTCCTCCCCTCCCTGTACAATGACCTGTCTATAAGATAAACTGACCATCATTACATCACATGACAATAGATGATGTTCAAGCTTATCTCCTCCCCCTCCCCGTACAATGACCTCAGATAGATAACACTGACCCATTTACATCACTGACAATAGATGATGTCACAGCTTATCTCCTCCTCCCTGTACAATGACACTCTATATAGAACACTGACCCATCATTACATCACCTACTGACAATAGATGATGTCACAGCTATCTCCTCCCCCCTCCTGTACAATGACACTCTTATATAGATAACACTGACCCATATTACATCACTACTGACATTAGATATGTCACAGCTTATCTCCTCCCCCTCCCTGTACAATGACCTCTATAGATAACACTGACCCATCATAATCACACAGACTTAGATGATGTCATAGCTTATCTCCTCCCCTCCCTGTACAATGACCTCTATATAGATAACACTGACCCATCATTACATCACTAACACATAGATGTGTCACAGTTATCTCTCCCCTCCCGTACAATGACTCTATATAGATAACACGACCCATCATTACATCACTATGACAATAGATGATGTCACAGCTTATTCCTTCCCCTCCCTGTACAATGACCTCTATATAGATAACACTGACCCATCCTTACATCACTACTGACAAATAGATGATGTCACAGCTTATCTCCTCCTCCCTGTACAATGACCTCTATATAGATAACACTGACCCATCATTAAATCACTACGGACAGTGATATGTCATAGCTTATCTCCTCCCCCTCCCTGTACAATGACCTCTGTATAGATAACACTGACCCATCATTACATCACTACTGACATTAGATGATGTCATAGCTTATCTCCTCCCCCTCCCTGTACAATGACCTCTATATAGATAACATGACCCCATTCATAATCATACTGACATTAGATGATGTCATAGCTTATCTCCTCCCCCTCCCTGTACAATGACCTCTATATAGATAACACTGACCCATCATTACATCACTAACAATAGATGATGTCACAGCTTATCTCCTCCCCTCCCTGTACAATGACCTCTATATAGATAACACTGACCCATCATTACATCACTACTGGACAATAGATGATGCACAGCTTATCTCCTCCCCCTCCTGACAATGACCTCTATAGATAACACTGACCCCATCATACATCATACTGACAGATGATGTCATAGCTTATCTCCTCCCCCTCCCTGTACAATGACCTCTGTATAGATAACACTGACCCATCATTACATCACTACTGACATTAGATGATTGTATAGCTTATCTCTCCCTCCCTGTACAATGACTCTATATAGATAACACTGACCCATCATTACATCCACTGAACAATAGATGATGTCACAGCTTATCTCCTCCCCTCCCTGTACAATGACCTCTATATAGATAACACTGACCCATCATTAACATACAATGAAATAGATGTGGTCACAGCTTATCTCCTCCTCCCTGTACAATGACCTCTATATAGATAACACTGACCCATCATTACATCACTACTGACAATAGATGATGTCACAGCTTATATATTTAGCTTATTATCTTTTTCTTTGAAACATTAGAAAATCTGGCTGTATTAATGGGAGAATTGGAAGAGTTTGCATTCAGAGATTTGCAGACATATTGGTGTATTGGGTGTTCCTCGATCTCCTGTTCTCTGTAATTATCTTCACTTTGATATATTTATCAGGGAACATAGCATTTCGGTTTCTGAACTGTATAATCTTCAGCTTTCGCTTATAACGTCTTGTATCTCCCAGCACTTTGTGGGCAGGGGCAGTCATCTGCTGGTGCCAGATCCTCGAGAAGTCTGTTTTGATGTTAATGTCTGGTGTTCAGATGAGACACAAATCTGTTGAGAGAAATATTGGTTTGGGTCCAGATTATAACAAATGCCTTTTTTGGGGAGAATAATTTTTTAATGAAACTATTATATAATTGACATAACTGGGCCTGAAATATCCATCAAAATTCAAAGCTCATGATTCAAACACCCCCATCCTGATAATTTCACTTAAAGGAAATCTACCAAAATCCACCCTGATAAACCATTACTGATAGATCCCGGCAACTTGATTGTGGTATCTTCTTATATTTATTAGCCATGGCCTCCTTCCTTCTAAAATTAACTTTAAAAATTATGCTAATGAGCCTTAAAGGGATTTTTCCAGGAAATAGGAAGCAAGCCTAGCTTGCTGATCGGTGGGGTCTCAGTGATACTGATCTGCTGGAAGTACCTCGCACCCCCATCGGACGACTTGTTCTTTTGACCTCCGATTAGCTCCTCTGGATAGGGTCTAACTTGTTTCCTGGGAAAACCCCTTTAGCGACTTTGGGGGCATTGCCAGAGCCATTCAGTGTATCAAATTGAGAGACTGTTACAGAGCAGAATAACTGTTCACCCTGCTCTCTCCCTGTGTTATCTAGTAGCAGCATGAAGTGTAGGGTGAGAACCTACTCTGCTCATTGTAACAGCCAGTGAAGCTAAAGAACTGAGCGGCTCTGGAAACAAACACAGGAGCCCCTGAAGCTCATTAGAATAAATATAAAAGTTGATTTTAGAAGGCACCACAATCACGGTGCCTGGATCTATGAGTTTGTCCCTGGTTTATCAGGATGGATTTTAGTAGATTTCCTTTAAGTGAAATTGTCAGGTTGGGCTGTTTTTGGACCACAAATTTTGAATCATGAGCTTTAAATTCTGTAGGGCATTTCAGGTCCCGCAACCCATGTGATATCTCCTTGCAGCACTAAATAACATAGTGCAACATATCTCTGCAGCACAGAATATCTTCCCATTGGCTACGACATAAACCAGTCATGCCAACCTTTAGAGCTCAGGGTGTAAAAAATTAGTAAAAAAACCCGAAAATAACACAGGTCTTGTGTCACTTCTAGAAAAATTCCACAATTTTGTGATATTTTTAGCTCTAATGACAAAAATGTCTTCTTCCCCCAGTATTGCTGAACGGTAATTATGGTGGTTACATTGGCAGCAGGGTGAGATTTTGGTAGCTTCTGTAATATAATGGCCGGGGCGTAAAGAGAAACATGCCTAAAATGACACTACTATCCCCCCTGCAGTCACTAGAATGGACCTTGGTCCAGCCGTCTGCCGCTGACAGGACAACAATGGGACACAGTTCTAGTAGTCTGGGTGAGAAACCGGAATCTTCATATTGTCAGAGAAATAAGAATACATGAAAACTATTTTTAATACACTGAAATACGGGACCAACTTGTGTGAACAAACTGCCATAAGCCGGATTTATTGTGTGTTTTTTCATGAAAATGGGTGTAGCATTAAATGTTTCAATAACGGACTGAAATCTCTCCCATAGCATATTCCACCGTGATACATTTGCCTCATCTTTTGCCAGATCTAGGTCTACTTTGACTAAAGTTTAACTGGAAAGCAGCACTAAATATCTTTCCAATAGTCTCCGAATACTACAAAAACTCACAGAAGCAACAAAATAATATCACAGTACAGAACCATTGTCACCTTTTCACCTTTGATGGAAGGATCCTACCATATCTCCTCTACCCCCCATACCCGACTGACAGCAGCATTGTCTCCTTTCCTACCAGGGTCGGCTTCAGGTTTTTAGTAGGCCCCTGGGTGACAGAGCCTCAGTGGGCCCCTTTGCAGTGAACTCACATGGTGGCATCAAAAATTCTGAAACTAAAACAGTCTCCTGTTTCCTAAAATATTCCCTAGTTTATCATCCCAAACAGCCCCCTCATGGATATTTTTTATGCAGCCCCCTCATGGTTACCTTATATACAGCCTCCTCATGGTTACCTTATATACAGCCTCCTCATGGTTATTTTATATACAACCCCCTCATGGTTAATTTATATGAAGCCCCCTTCACTCCCAATGGATTAATTAGATACAGCTACCCCATCTCCCCCATGGATTCCTTATGTAGAGCCTTATGTGGGCCCCCCCAGCAGCCCTGGCCCCCAGCACTTGCCCAGGTATCCCCAGAGCTAGCACCGGCCCTGTTTCCTACTACTCCTTAGATGGTAGCATAGTTACCTTACTACAATCCTCTGCCCCTCTGGCAGAAAAATGTAATTTCCTTTGCTATAGTTCTATTTGTTTGCCATGAGGTCCTGCACATTAGGGGTGGATGGAGACTGCCATGGGCCCTTGGCGGTAACACAATGTAGGGACTCCAATTAGACTAATTTATTTTTAATGGGTTGACATTTAGTGACTAAAAAGGATATCAACAGCAAACTTTTTGAGAAAATAGTGGTACTTGCAGTTTATGGACCTCTCTACAGGACAGTATCAAACTTGTTGGGTGGTTTGGGTGGCCTTGGACCCCTAGAAGATTATAATATGTTACTGCCACCAATACCATGACCTAGCCACAAGCTAGACAAAAAGAGTACGGAAATACCCCCAAAGATTCATAGGGGGAGATTTATCAGAATTGTCCGAGAGGAGAACTATTCTAATTACCCATGCCAACCAACCAAAGCTCAGCTTTCATTTTCTCACAGCTGTTTATAAAATGAAAGCTGAGCTCTGATTGGACCTGTCCTGCTCTCAGATATTTCAGATGATTCTCGCCCAGGGCCTTCCCTATGGTTCTCTGCACTACAGATAACACAGTGGGGGTCATTTACTAAGGACCCGATTCACGGTTTCCCGACGTGTTACCCGAATATTTCCGATTTGCGCCGGTTTTCCCTGGATTTTGGCGCACGCGATCGGATTGCGGCGCATCGGTGCTGGCATGCACGCAACGGAAATCAGGGGGCATGGCCGAACAAAAACCCGAAGGATTCGGAAAAACCGTCGCATTTAAAGAAAAAAAAAGTGTCGCGCGACTTGCGCTTACCTTCACCAGGTATAGGCTCGTGCATGCCGGCGGACCTCGGGGAACTTCATCTGGTGGACGGCGGAGGAACTACCTTAGTGAATCGCCGGAAGACCCGAATCCACCGCACAGAACGCGCCGCTGGATCGCGAATGGGCCGGGTAAGTAAATCTGCCCCAGGAAATAGGTTCTGCCAAAAATATTCCTTTAAAGAGGTAACCTACAATTTCAGATAAAAATGCTCTCCTCTTGGAAAGAAACTAATAATACTTTAACTATTCCCTTTATATCACATCTCTGCGGTATATTCGGGCAATGCTGTTTTAATTTGGAGAATAGAAAACAAAATGTTATAATCAATAAAGCAGATATTACATTTTAATAACAACGTAATATCCTCAGCAGATGGTTATGATCTGCTATTCACATGAGCTTAAAGGAAAAAGAGAAAACCTAAAAAAAAATTCTGCTGGAACATTTTTAGGAATATCAACGCATATTTCTCTTTTCTTATATTTGCAGAAGAATTTCCAGTTTTCCAGAATCTCTGAACAGCAGAAATATTTATGAGTTGTCCGTGTGAATTTAAACATATTGCTATAAAGAATAGATTTTAAATGGAAGTCACATTTTGTGTGAACAATAGTGAATATGATAAATTCAATGGTTAGAATCTACATTGCTTTTTTTACTCCCTGTATGAGTGAGTAGCATTCAATCATATAATCCGAATATAAGTAATTTTCTATCCTCCAAATTTAGCTAAAACTTTAAAGTGTAACTGCGTAATTTTATAGTGTAACTAATGATTTTACCGAAGTCTCATATAGGATTCCCTCTTTTAAAACAAATGGATCGATGCCCATCTTCTGCTGCTCACCCTTTTCTTTCCAAAGTTATGGCATTTTCTGTTCTCAAAGTACTTGACAAAAATCTCTCTCATCAGAGGTGAAGTGGGCGGAGCCTAACCTCTTTCTGTATCTACTCTGAATCTGAGTCCAATTTAGTCTGCCCACAGATCCCATGCTACCTTGTGTTCTCTCTTAAAGTAATTTAGCATTAAATCCAGTAAGATTCTTACAAGTAAATCCAGTGAATACTGCATAGTGCACATACAGGATGTATATGGTGACTACCCTGGCAGCTTCCATTACATGGAGGAGCGGAAATATGTAATAAGTGGAAGAAATCATACCTAAATCAGTTACATGAAGTCTATTGTCTGTGCTGTGTGAGCACTTAGGGTTAATGGCTGCACTGAGCTGATACTGCCAATGACAAGGTGGGGGAGGGGAGCAGAATGAGATGCAGAGAGAGACAGAGAAAGTTCTGTAGAATCACAGACTTGGATGGAAGGACTGATAGAGTACAGGGGAGAACAGAGTGCAATAAGGAAAACTTTGCCTCTTTTAACTACCTTGCAAGGCTTACTATCAAGCATGACTTTCATGACATGATGTGTGATTAAAACCAAGCCAGTATATCTATCCCAGAAGGAACAGATTCCCAACTGTAGACAGCACTGTTTCAATGTCTTTGCATGTCTTCAGTACAGTGGAGGGAACTAGTTTAGCTAAGTGAGAGGCTTTTAACTAGGGTCAGAAAGTAAGAGTTCTCCTTACTAAGACTTTCCATCTAAGGCTGCCTTGCAGACCTGTAGAGACTTACAGCTATTGACGCTCCATTTGGGGGATTCTGGTAAATATGCAAATACGTTTTCCAAGATGGCATAAGGAAAACATTGCCTCGTTTGACTACTTTGTAAGACAGCCCCCTTAACATAAAGCATGACTTTCAGGAAGCTTTATAACATGATGACATTCCAAACCTATTCCAAGCCTCTCACTCACCAAAACCAGTTCCCTGCACTGTACCCACAAGATGCAAAGACATTGAAACAGTACTGTCTTAAGTTGGGAATCTGTTCCTTCTTTGTTCCTTAGGCTTCTTGAAAGTCATGCTTCATGTTAAGTGGGCTTCTTTACAAGGGGCAATGTTTGCCTTATCCAATCCTGGAAAAGCTATTTGCATATTTTCCAAACAGGTGAGACATTAAGGACACATGACCATTATTAGTCTAATTCTTACTGCTCAGGGTTTCTTTGTACACAGACTCTTTTCAGTACATGATACTGTAAACTGATACTATGACTGTCAACACACTGGAGCCAGATGAAGACTTCCTTCAAGGGTTATTTTTTATTGGCCAGCCTGATATCCCGCATCCTAGTCTCCCAAGTCTATGAAGCATGCATCTCAAGGTGGAGGCCATTGAAGGACCTACATAGTCTTGCTTAAAGGCAGCCAGGTAGGTTCCAAGCAAAATGATAATACTATCGAAAGCAAGAGCATGAAAGCTGAAGATGAGAAGATGAGATGGAAGACTTCAAGGAAAAGAAACTCAGATCAAAATATTATGTAATTTTTTTCCTTCAGTCACTAAACCCACCTGTCTCACGTTGTGTAGGTCAGAAACATCTCTGACCGATTGAGACCAGCACTCCACATGACTTCTAATGTGTCTTGGGTATCTGCTGTGTTAGGGACTATATGGTCATGAAAGGCAATACTGGTCTGTAAAATTTTACGGTAGGTTGGTGGTACATCTCAGAAGATTTTGAAGAACATTGCCCAAGGTATCATATTATCTCCACCAGCTTGTGCTCATCCCAACGTTCATTCTACTTCTCCAAGTTAGTAACACAAATGGATCCAGTGATCAACATGATATAACGGAAAATACGATTTGTCACCAACTGAAGTCACCTTCTTCCATCGTTCCACCATTTGCCTTGAATGATCCTTTTCCCATTGTAGATACCTTCAGCAGTGGTCCATAGTCAGAATGGGTTCTATGTCTGCCCTTTTGTTATGCAGCTCCAACATGTGTTCTCACAACTTTCTCTCATACCCAGAAATAACTCATCCAGTAGTTTATTTTGCACTAACTCCTTTGCAGGATAAGACAAGACAAAGATGGACTTGTTTCTGTGTTTCCTGCTTTGGATCACTCTTGGTAGGTTGAAACCATTGAGGTTCTGTGATTTGTTATTTGAGGTTCAGTTTTGCCGAAATTCTTGTCCTTGTACAGTTTTTCGGCTTAGGTAGATGGGTAGAATTGGTAAAAGTGATTGTAAACTGGTAACTCTATAAAGTAAAACAAGTTATGAGGAAGCCGAGCGGCCTTATAGTAAAGACATCCAGTAGTGGATTATAATATGGATGGTTTGGGCGGTAGTCGGTGACCCAAGCCTTCTAGAGGACCCTTGGCCACCCAACAAATTTTACACTTAGAAGGAACCACAGAATCCTCATACATCCGGTTCTGCTCTTAATGTACACAACAGCCAAAGGTCCTCCAAAGGTCCTGAAACCGCAGATTCAAAGCAGGCAGAAGGAAAAATCCTCCATTCCCCAAGAAGTTTGATTCTAGAACAGCATGTAGGAAGTGATTCCAGACTTGTAGGGTCTATAATATTCATACAGCCCAGGACCCATGACAGGCTTAATCTGCCCCTGATAACATCCCATACATTACATGTGAGACCTGTAATACAACTAACTATGTTAGATACTCTTGTTTTTAGGTTTGACTGTGGTCCAGAAGCTCTTTATGGTTACAATCACACACACACATATACGTATACAGTATATACCCCCCATATACACATACGGCATATACACATCACAGATATACAAACATAAACAGCATATATATATATGTTATATAAATATTACAGTGTACAATGTGCAGTATAAAATGTATATAATGGTGCACATCCTCCATTCTTTAGTGTATCAGATTGAATAATAATAATCTTTATTTATATAGCGCCATCATATTCTGTAGCGCTTTACAAATAATAGGGGACAAATACAAAAATAAAAAACATGACAGAGCACAAACAGTCATATAGAACAAAAGGAGTGAGGTCCCTGCTCGCAAAAGCTTACAGTCTATGAATGACGGGGCCCCCTGACACTGTGGGCCCCATAGTAGCTGCTCTGGCTGCTGCCACTGTAGTTATGCCCCTGCACCATAGACAACCAGACATTCCATCCAAGGTAAGTACCAGTTGGGTTTAAAGCTCTTGTAACATTGGTGTCTGTTAGTTATACACCCATTTAATCCGCTCCATAAAACAGCTATAACAGTCGCCATGATTACTACAGATTAACAACAAATTTACTATACCTTTGAACCGTCTGTAAAATTTATTAGTAACATTTGTACTTTGCCTTTTTATCGCACATTTTTAATCTGGATGTGTCGCGCCCATGTGTTTCTGATCTTTCTATTTTCGGCCAGTGCATTTTTATCCTTATGAGTCCCAGATGTTCATGCAGTGCAGATATTCCATGTGCCGACTTGTGATGTTCAGAACATGCGTTTAGCCTAATGTATAATCACCTCGATAATAGGGGGCTATTACGTGTCTTATACTTTTAGGATGCTACTTCTGCTTTCAATACTTGCAGCAACTTCTTATAAGTTTGGACACATAGGAAGAAGCTTAAGGGCACCCACTAATGGGATACACAAAGGGTGTGAGAGCGGAGGATGCGGCCCCTGATGATAAGCAATGCCCAACACATCTTACTAATAAGAGATTTTCCACAGAAGGTGAGAAGAATTTGGTCTTATGTCACATTATGTGGCTGTACAGATTTGATATTATATACCTTATATACTCGAGTATAAGCCTAGTTTTTCAGCGCAAAAAATGTGCTGAAAAACTCTAACTCGGCTTATACTCGAGTCAAGGGGGAAAAAAGTATACTCACCTTCTGATGCTCCCCGGCATCCATTGCGGCTCCGACATCGGGTCCTGGTCCGTCACAGTCTTCGTGACATCAGTCGCATAGGCACACACTATGATGTCAGCTTGGGGCTGACGGACCAGGAGGGGCTGGCAGGCTATATACTTGAGGGGGCAGGCAGGCTATATAGTTGAGGGGGCAGGCAGCCTATATACTCCAGGGGGCTGGCATTCTATATACTCCAGGGGGCTGGCAGGCTATATACTTGAGGGGGCAGGCAGCCTATATACTCCAGTGGGCTCTCATTCTATATACTCCAGGGGGCTGGCAGGCTATATACTTGGGGGGCTGTGAGCAATGCATTTCCCACCCTCGGCTTATACTCGGGTCAATAGGTTATTCCAGTTTTTTTTGTGTCAAAATTAGGGGTCTCGGCTTATACTCGGGTCGGCTTATACTCGAGTATATGCGGTAAGTTTTAATAATAATAGTCTTTATTTATATAGAGCCATCAAATTCCATAACACGTTACAGATTCTGGGGAACATATACAAATAATTAATAAAAGGGAACTGAAAAAGCTTGCATAAAGAGATATTATAGAAATAAGTATTTCCTCTCTGTATTAGACAACATCAGCTCAGTTCCTCCTGCTCTATAACATGCTGCCTGCCGGCTTGCACGTGACAGAAATCAGGGGGCGGGCCATCGGACAACCCGATGGATTCAGACAAATGGCGGAATTTAAAAAGGAGTTGTGTTGCAAGATCAAGCACTTGCATGCACCAGGAAGAAGCAGGTGAACTCTGACGGACCTCAGCAGGGAAGCGACACATGCAGGAACTCGGGCACAAAAGCTTAATGAATAGTGGCGGACCCGAATCCTCATCGTACAACGCAACACGGGATCGCGACAGGACCGGGTAAGTAAATCTACCCCACTATGTACGGTCTGCTTAGTTCCACCTGCTCTATAAATGATGCCTACATTTTGGACACTATGCACAATCTGCTCAGATCCTCCTGTTCTATAACATGCTGCCTGCAGATAGGACACTATGTCAATCTGCTCAGCTTCTTCTGCTCTATAACATGCTGCCTTCATATAGGATACTTAGTAGAATCTGCTCAGTTCCTCCTGCTCTATAACATGCTGCCTGCATATACAGTACACGGGACACTATGTACAATCTGCTTGGTGCCTCCAGCTATATTACATGCTGCCTACAGGTAGGACACATTTTTTTCTATCTGCTCAGCTCATCTTGCTCTATAACATGCTCCCTGCATATTGGACACAATGTACAAACTGCTCTGCTCCTCCTACTCTACAGTATGCTGCCTGCTTGTAGGACACTTTTTACAATCTGCCGGAGTATGTTCTATATCATATACAGTAATTAGGATGTCAAATTCAGGCAAATTTCATCAGAATATGGGCACCTTTTAAAAATGTTGTGTTATGTAATTAGGATATTCTATAACATCCTGGTCAGTCGGGGTCCATGTATTTGCTGCACTTGCTTAGGTTTCAGTCATGTAAATCCCAATTACAGCTTAAAGACTTATTTGCTATACATTGGTTTTCTATACACCCCTCTCTCTTCTACTGAGGTTTGCAGTTGGCTCGATTAAGCTTTATTTTGTAAACAGCCTAATGATGTCCCTGGCTGCAGGCTACACCTCACTCCGCCAGGCCAGATGGGCCTCCACTCACAACACAACATCCAATGTTCATGACGACCACAAGACTCTCAACTCTTGTAAATTTCAGCTCTTGGGGCAAATTTACTTACCCGGTCCTGTCGTGATCCCCGATTCGGACGGTCCGACGAAGACGAAGTCTGGCGTGATTCGCGTAGCTCATGCGCCCGATATCCTGCATCCGTCGCTTCCCCGCTGAGGTCCGCCAGAGTTCACCTTCTTTTTCCCGATGCTTGTAAGTCTTGCGACACAATTCGCAATGTTAAGACACACTAGTAGTCTGAATCCGTCGAGTTGTCTGGTGGCCCACCCCCCAATTTGTGTAGCGTACAAGCCGGTGCCGATGCGCCAAAATCCGATCTCATGCGCCAAAATCCCCTGTTAAATACGGCGCAAAACAGGGATCGTCGGGAAAAAGGACGGAAATTTCCTCCGCTGGCCCTTAGTAAATGAGCCCCATTATGATTGTAGGCAGTACATTGACACTGAGATGAATTAGCCTACAATACAAGTTAACACACAGCCCTATATTTTTTGATAATATTTTTTACATTGTTGGGTTGTATTTTAATGGAAAAAGGTTTGTATAAAATGTCCACAAACTATGGTTTCAGAGAAACCGGTCATATCCAAAATGTAACTTTTTAAAAAAAAACTTTTCTCCACCTTGGAATTTATTGAAGATCAATGGAGACCACATGTGGTTCATGAACCAAGACCAACATCTAATTCTACAAATCTACAGACGTGTCTTACTATATGGCAACAAATTTGAAAATAAAAACTCTTAATGGTCAGCAAGATTCACCAAAGACTCAATGGGAGTAGAGTCATAATTCCTTTATTTATATAGAGACAACAGCTCTTCTCCTTGGTGGAAGTTTTCCACCATACCTACATCTAACTTCCAGCAAGTAGTCAGCTCTGCTTTTTATACTCTTCGCTTCCCCTGCAATCCCTGTCTGATGCTGGTCTTGGTTAAGACCAAAACACTACATGCCTTTACTTTTGGATGGCATTTGACGTAATAAATTTTCACACGTAATAAATTTTCATTCTAAAGAAGGAGTGCCAAGTTTTTAGTTTTGTACATGGTCATGTTGAAACTTAAACTCATCAGGAAATAACAGACCACACTGGTGACCCTCTAAAACCATGGATTGGATGAAGTAATCACATGGTCATATTGAAACTTTAACTCCTTATCAGGAACTAACAGGCCACACTTGTGACCCTCTACAGCCATGGATTGGTTGAAGTAGTCCCATGGTCATGTTGATTCTTCAACTCCTCATAAGGAAATAACAGGCCACATTCGTAACCCAGTAAAGTCACGGTTTGGTTGAAGTAGTCACATGGTCATGTTGAGACTTTAACTCCTCATAAGGAAATAACAAGCCACACTGGTGACCCTCCAAAGCCATGGATTGGCTGCAGAAGTCACAAACCCAACAAGGGGTATGGAGATAGGTGGATACTGAGTAACATTGGACCAGGAACACCATTGCTTTGATCCGATAAGAATTTTATTTTTATATTTTGTAATATTCTAAGTTGTTTTTGACATTTTTTGGAAGTCTCAGGCCACACTCTTGACCGACTAAAGTCCTAGATTGGCTACAGCTGTCACAGGGTCATGTTGGGGTTCATCTCTCCTGGTGGGCTTGTGGAGACCGGTTTGCATTGGAACATGAACATCATTGTATTAGTAAGGTAAGACTTCTGTTTTATTTTGTAATATTCTTAGCTATTTTGGAAATTTTTGAAAGTGGCTATAACATCCCAAAGACTTGCCATTTTTTTTTGGTCTATTTTTGTATTTGAGTTCCATTCTTTATTACATGCGAAATAAAAGACACATGGACCCTCTATAAAGAATGTTCAACTTTATTAACAACCCCAGGAATATCACCGAGTATCACAGGTGTGTAAAATATGAAAAAGAGCAGCACAGTATCCCATTACGTGTAAACCACATGCGGCATTTCGCATCCCGAGCTTCAAAAGATCAGGAATGACAGATCATGTGAAAGTTGATCTCTAAGTGTGGTTCTAGGGGGTGAAGAGTTTAATGTAAAAATCAGAACATTTTTTGAAAAGATCCGAAGTTTTGTCAGTTGTTAATTGTTAGGAATTAATTGACAAAATTACTGGAGCACAGCGACGGTTTTCAAAGAGACTGACCCAGAACCAATTAGAATTTTATAACAATTGACCATTCACCACAAAACAGTTATCATGAGCTTTGGCCTCTGAAGTGTGTGCTGGAGGTAGGGGGTGAAGTGCAGAAGATTAAAGAAGATACAAGGAAAAATCTTTCGAAAAAAAAAAAAAATTTGAAAAAAATTCCGGTGGAAAGTCTCTAACTGTCTGCTGGAAATCAGTAGCCGGACTGTGTAAAGCTTCATATTTGCAGACTGCTATATCCCCAGCTTAAGTAGCATACAATATAGGTTACTATGTTGAAAAAACAGGTCAGGCAATGGGGCATTCTTTGTCAAATTGCTGTTGACAGGCCAAACAAGAGATTGAAGACTACCACAAAAAGGTTCTTTCATCTAAAGACAACACAGCTCATAATTGGTCATTCTACATCCCTTCGTTCTCAGCATTAAAAAAAAAAAAATTCTTTTCTATAGTAGGTATTTTAGCATAAGTGGTGCATTGGTGCGCATGGAGCCCAGAATTATATCCTTAGACTTGGCCTCACATTTCCAATTATGAGGATCTTTTCCCAGTGTAATGAATGGATATTTAACGAGACAATGAATTAAAACACTGGAACAGCATCAACACCTATTAAAGTGTGCAGACAACATGTTACGATGACGCCCAAGAAGACAAAATCGTTCACTCTCGTAGCCATGAGTCCGGGCTATCACGACTAATTGTAGACAAATATTTACATGCTGTGCTTATAACCAATGTATAAGCCCAATGACTATAGTCTGCAAAGTAACGCAAAGTTTTTTGTTCCCATGGATTTTTTTTTTTTTTCCTTTTTGAAAAGAACTAGGGTGGTCGTTGGGATTAGTTTAATTAGCAGAAAAAAACTCGTCAGTAGTTTATATCTGGACCAAATCCAAATGCATTTCAAAACTTTTTATTTACTTTTTTAAAAATTCTATTGATAAAAAAAATGATACCAAAACATACCAAAACATTCCATTAGTTTTTATTTACTTTATATGATTTAAAATTCAATCGATAAAAAAATAAAACACAAAAATACAAAAATATTCTAGTACTTTCTATTTAGTTTTAAGTTTATTCATGCAAAAAAATCTAAGCACATTTTATTTACTTTTTTTTTAAAAAAATAAACAATTAAAGTCCCAAAACATTTCAGTACTTTAGTACTCTAGTGCCATTTATTGAGATTTATTTTACAAATTAATTTTTTTATTTTTCTTTTAAGAATTTTTTTTTTAATTCAGTGCATTAAAGAAATCCAAAAACATACCAGTACTTTTTTTTTTAATTTACGGTTTTATTTAATTAATGAAAAGTTAATGACAAAAATAATCTTGAATTTTGATTTTTATTCCTCCATTAAAAAATTTTAAAGCTTTTCCGGACTTTTTTACCTTGTTTTTCAATTCATTAAAAAAAAAATTGTATTTATTTTTAAACATATTACATTAATTATTTATAATTAATTGTACTTATTTACATATTATTTATTATTTTTTATTATTACATTTTAAAATTATTTACAATTTTTTTTTACATTTTCCTTTGGAAAAAAAATGGCAAAACATTGATTGTGAACGTATTTCAAAAGTGATTTTTTTTTCAGTTTATTATGGGGGAAAAAACTGGATACAAGTTTGATCAATGAAGTTGAACGGATAAGGCAGAATTTGGTTTCCCATACTACCAGAAAACCAGTAATACTTTACAGAATGCTTCACTGGTTTTGTGAGATCTTACCCTAAGAGAAATTCCGCTTAACAAATGAGTTTTCATGTAATTCTGCTTAGGGCAGGGTTTATTCAAACTTACTCTGAAAGCAAGTATCACATTACATGAGAAAGGTCATTATTACCATGACAGTCACATCATAGGGACAGAAGACTTTCTACGATTCACGTTTTTCTGTGTGTTTTTTTTTTAACATTGAAACGATTCATTGCTGTTTTTTTTTATCTTTTTGAAAAAAAAAAAATTGCATATTTTGGAAAATACTTTTAAATGCCTTTGGCTTTGAGTTGGTACGTGCCAGGGGGTGGAGGTACAGTGTAGTAGCCCTTCTGAATTTAGAATAAAAGAACTGTAAGGTCATTGTGGAATGTTCTGTGTCTTATAGATCGTATTACCCTGCACCAAAAATAGCTGATGGAAAACAATTGTCAGCTTGTAGAAGTGAAATTTATGGAGTGGATTCATTTCTACAAATCAGAATACAATTTGGGGTAAAGTTTAGCTGTGGAGGTCAGAGGTAGCAGTTGAACCTGGGTCCTGGTGATTGGGTAGAGCCAAAGGCACCACTGCCACGTAGGAGTAAACCAGTATTATACATAGTACATGGGGGGGGGGTTGGTACAGAGTTTTCATTGGGGTTCAGGTGGGAAGATCTGGATTACACCCCATACTACAGCAAAAGAATGTAAGTATGCTCACCTGGAATGCAGACTTCCTCACTGATAGACCGATCAAGCACGGACTCTCCAGCTTCTTTGGAGTACGTAGACAGAAGACCAGCTCCAAGATCAGACGTCCATCACAATATAAAAACTTCAATATTTATTTGCAGATATTAAAACATACAAATAGGTCCACACGGAGTCACGACATGAGTGGGATAATCGCCTACGCGTTTCGAATAGACACACTATTCTTAATCATGGCTGATCTTGGAGCTGGTCTTTCGTGTTCATACACCTAACCTTGGAAAAAAATGAAGAAAAATTTTGAGGGAAATGAAGGCCAAAATTTAACTTGCCAGTTTCTCTGATACTCTAGTAGGTGGTCAGTATTAAAAAGTACTATCTAACAAAAATACAGTATGACAGGTATAACTCTATAGTCTTCAACCAACAATGACAGTATCTAAATTGCATGAGAATGACCCAAAAGTCCAGTGGTTTCTCCTGTCAAAGGAAAGAAGGATATTGGTTTTTACTCTGGAGATAAGTCGGAAGTTATTGATTGTGCCTTAGCCCAATTTCCCCTGTAGTAAATAAGAAAAATCCATCAAAATATAATATATAATTCGCAGGTAGAATATGGGATATATAGTTTATTTGTGAAAAGACCTGTAGATTTTATTTGTACATACTTAGGATTCCTAAAGGTTTTTTTGTTTTTTTTTTTAATTTTTTGTTGTTGTGGATAGATGCTATTATAGTTTGGTACGGGTGTGAAGGTTCAAAATGTGTGCAACTTTTTTAAGGGGCAGACGATTTTTGTGTGTAGGTGTTTTTTAAACAGTTTTTTTTAGACTTTATTTATTTTTTTATTTAAAGGAAACCTACCACTTGAAGTGGCAGGTTTCCGATGGCAATACCGAGCACCAGCTCAGGGTGAGCTGGTGCCGGAGCTTATTTTAGTTAGTGTTTTAAACCGCGGTATCGCGGTTTAAAACACTTTTTAAACTTTATAGCCGGCGCAGGCAGGTACACGCTCGGCGCTTACCATGCGCGCGGCTCTCATTCACTTCCTATGCAGCCGCACACTTTCGTACCTGCCTGCGCCGGCTATAAAGGGGAAACGGATCCATAGTGCAGATCAATTAAATTCCAATTATAGTTTAAAAGTATTTGTTATACTTACAAACTAAAAGATAAAGCGCTTGGTATAAAATTTTATGCTATTATTACTATATACTATTTTAGATATTATAATATATAAGTATAACAATTCTGCAGCCAGAAACATTGGTAGCCAAGTGTCAGTACAGGCGGTCCCCTACTTAAGGACTTACAGACCCCTTACAGGACCGACTTACAGACAACCCATAGTTACAGACAGACCCCTCTGACCTCTGGTGAAGCTCTCTAAATGCTTTACTATAGTCCCAGACTGCAATGATCAGCTGTAAGGTGTCTGTAATGAAGCTTTATTGATAATCCGTGGTCCCATCTGCACCAAAAATAGCTGATGGAAAACAATTGTCAGCTTGTAGAAGTTAAATTTATGGAGTGGATTCATTTCTACAAATCAGAATACAATTTGGGGTAAAGTTTAGCTGTGGAGGTCAGATTTAGCCGTTGAACCTGGGTCCTGGTGAATGGGTAGAGCCAAAGCACCACTGCGACGTAGGAGTAAACCAGTACTATACATAGTACATGGGGGGGGGGGTGTTACAGAGTTTTCATTGGGGTTCAGGTGGGAAGTTTTGGACACTCCATCCTAACCTTGGAAAAAAAATTTAGATAAATTTTGAGGGAAATGAAGGCCAAAATTTAACTTGCCACTTTCTCTCATACTCTAGTAGGTGGTAATTAATAGAAATGAACTGGTCTGACTCTATAGTCGTAACACTCACAATATAAAAACTTCAATATTTATTTGCAGATATTAAAACATACAACCTAATAGTAAAATTCAGTAAATAACAATCATATTTTTGATATCTTTATATAACTGAAGATATGGTATGCTGAAGATATAGATTTCAACATGAGTTGCAACTGTAAAACTTGTGTTAGCTCAGTGTTAGACTTTCCAATAATCTCCAAAGGCGGTTTCACCTCCATCTCAAATACACACATTGGGGCAAATTTACTTACCTGCTCCTGTCGCAATCCCCGATTCGGGCGGTCCGACGAGGATGAAGTCCGACGCGATTCATGAAGAGTTCACTTTCTTCTTCCCGCTGCTTGTAAATCTGAGCGCTTGCGACACAATCCCCGGCATGATGCGGTGCAAAATGGAAATCGACGAGAAACCCGACGAAAATGTGCTCCAATGAGTTTGCACACCATCCAAACCCTGCCCAGGCCTCCAGCCTCCTGGTAGATATCCACGGGTTTGGGCCCAATTGCTGGACACATTGGGGCTCATTTACTAAGGGTCCGCAGCGTGCATTTTCGTCGGGTTTCCTGACGATTTCCGTTTTGTGCCACATTTAGCAAGGGATTTTGATGCATGCCATTGGATTTTGGCGCATTGGCGCCGGCTTGCACGCGACAGAAATGGGGGGGGGGGGGGTCGGACAACGAGACGGATTTGGACAACGCGCGGGATTTAAGATTTTGTATTGTGTTGCAACACATGCCGGACCTCGGCGGGGAAGTGACGGGTGCAGGAACTTGGGTGCTCCTTGTCGGAGTCCGAATCGCGGATCGGGGAAGTAAATTTGCCCCATTGTGCACTGGTTCGGTTCTGCGCCAGGTCGTTTGGTGTAGACCTGCGCTTTAGCATGCACCCAAACCAGCGACACGACTCCTCTGCACAACAAATTGCAACTAAACCACAGCTGGAAAACTTGTGATAAATACCAATATTTGTTTGCACATATGTATTTTTGGGTCAATACATTATTGAGGACCCTTCATTGTGAGGATTTGTTGTAAGAATTCACTATAGGCAAGTTGATTGATTTCTGTTGTTACTATTATCATTCAAGATGCCCAAAGTGTATCCGAGTTTTTTCCATATCCTCAAGTACTTACCCGGCACATTCCATTGATTTCTATGTAACAAATAGTTTTTTTTGGATATATCCTTCTTAGTTTTTTGTTTTAGATAAACTTACACCATGCGCCAGTGCTGAGTGGGTCTACCCGTCAAGCAGTCATGTGGAGCTTGGCGTGATTGTTGTTGGAATGTGGCTTTCTAACGCAGTAGGGCGGGATATTTATAAATGTCACATTTTTACAATGTTAGATACATTATTAACGACCACTAGTACGTCTTCGAATAACGCGCCAAAGTGTTTTGCCCGCACTTTTCCAAGAAAGAAACAAATGCTTCGTGAGATTTTTTGCAAATTGCATCAACCATCCTCCGCTAATGCCCGTGATCAGTGTTATCACCAATCACGGGTGTTAACTCTTCGATTGCCGATGGCAGTCGTAAGACGCGTGGGCGTTGCCATCTTTGTTTCGATCATCGCTCCTGAGGCTCAATTTTAGAACACACTGAGGGTTTAACATACCCTCGGGCGCACTAAAAAATAAAATAGAAAAAAAATTTTTTAAAAAGTTTAAAAAAATATAAACCCACTTAGAACAGGCCCTTTTTGTTTGTTGTTGTTTGATTTTCACGTCCCCACTTCAAAAATCATAAACGTTTTTGATTTTTCAATGTACAGAGCTGGTGTTTGTCTTAGTTTCTGTCGTGAACAAATAGTGGCCCTTGTCGTCAGTTGATGTATTAAGATTCCATGCCGTACTGGGCGAGCGGAAAAAAAATTCTAAATGCAGTGAAAAATGATGAAAAAACACATTTGTCTGCCATTTCTTGTAGGCTTGGTTTTTACGCTTTTCACTGTGCGCACCGCCAATGGCAGCATCTACTTTCAGTTCAGTTTGGGTCATACGATCCATGGAGATACCAAATGCTGTTATAGGTGTTTATAAGTGATTTCATACATTTTATCCACTAAAAAGTGAACCTGCCTGACAAATAAAAAATTCTTTCATTTTACAGGGTTTCCTGCCGCTAATATACTTTTGTCAATACGGTTAGTGTACAGAGTCTGTATGGGTGGTTCGTCATTTGTTGCGACTTCTAGCTCATGACGATATTAAACGCTTTATTATGTTTATAGGACTGTGAAACCTTTGAATCACGGTTAATAGAATTTTTTCGTATTTTTCAAAATGCTGGCTTAAAAAATGCATTTTCGACTTTGGGCGCTATTTCCGCTACGGATAAAACGCAGTGAAAAACGGTTTCTATTTTATTAGATGGGCATTTTCAGGACGCGTTGATACCTATGTGTTTAATTTTTACTGTTTATTTATATTTATAGCAGTTTTTAGGGAAAGGGGGGTATTGAATTTTATATTATTTTTTGATATAATATATTTTTTATTTTTTTTACTTCTTTTTTATTTATCTTTTTTTTTAACTATTTTTTTCAGACTTCCCTATGGAGTACTTTACCCAGTTGTCTATTGACTCCTACCATACACTGCACATAACTACATGTATGGCAGTATATGGTCGGATTTTGCACACTATCTATGACACTGTTGCATCGCACATTTAATATATCGTCTCTGATCAATCCGCCTCGGATCTTGTGTGAGCCCAGGCTTCATGCAATGGAGCGCCACTTCCCCCCGGTGAGTCACGGGAGTGACATCGCAGCCAAGATGGCGGGCGCTTGGGCGCCGCCGGCGCTTTAATAATAATTCCGGGACAGCTTGCCGGCGGCGATCAACGGTGTAACCCCCACGATTCTTCTCTATCCTCCCTCATTCTCTGCTCCACCATTCCATTCTTCCCCTCTGGTTCGTATCTCCTCCCAGCGCGCTCCCGACGGCCTGGATACTTCTGTCTTGGTACCGTCGAACCTGTCGACCCCGTCTCCCTGGGTCAAAGCCTCTTATATTCGGAGGTATCTATTTTTCTACCAGGTCATCATATTCTACGTTTTCTAATAAAATTATTCTTACTCTTATGTTATTGAAGTGGCTATTTTGAGAGGTGCTCGGCTTTTGAATCCTAGGTTCGCTCAATAGGCACCTATGAGTGAGGGTACGGCGTTGCTCTTCGTGACAGCTAGGATTATCTACATGGTGAGCCGAAGTATTGGCAACCGTTTCTCAGGCATTCCTCTCGTCTCCTCACCCGTTATGTTCATATTGTGCAATGGAGCGTGGTGCTCCGACAACTACATCGGGGAGAAATGTCGTGATTCACGCTGAAGTCGTCCGGCACCGCGTTTATTGCATCAGGTTCGTCCAGGTGGCGCCGCTTTTTGGATGGGGGGGGGGGGGCTGTGATTGCAGGGATAGCTCTACGGTCGTGGTCTATCGGGGGGCGGCATGCAGGTCCTACGATTCTAATGGTGGTGGCTGAGAGTAGGATTCAATCACTCCTGGTACGGTCCCCTGTAGCCTGTCGTTCCGCGGAAGGCTGTCTAGCATACTGTTACCATTTCACAACGGGCTCGGGCGAGTCGTGTTCTCGCGAATGGAGCTACTTCTACAGTACTAAACATGCTCTGGCCCCACCTTTGCGACGCGCTGCAAGTGTTAGTGTTCCGCTAGTTTTACTCTGAACAGGGTCGACCCGGTCGTTCATTGAATTCATCACCGAGATTCGGTCACTCGGCCTACAGTGTTCGTGGCGTATACTCCTTGTACACTCCAGACGGTAAATGAACATTGATATGAACCCGAGGCGGGTGATCTACCGGTCGCGCGTGGATTCGCGTCATGGCTCATTTAACAAAGACTTCTCGAGGACGTGCGTCTTCCGCAGTACGTGTTCTCGCGGTCATCCCGCAGTGTGATAATCGATCGAATCGAGGTACGCCTTATTCGGCTTACAGCAAACCCCTGCTCTAATGTTGGAGCTCGGTCTACTTACCCCAAAAGTGAGGGTTTTATTCGTCGGAGCACCGACACCAAATTAGCGTGAATATCGCTTTTTGACCAGCGACGATAGTTAGGCGGACTATATGACTGCACTGTGGGTAGGCCGGCGTGCGGGGGACGAGGTCCGGAACGACGCCAGACAGCACTGCTAGATGCGCCGGCATAACTACACCTCCATCTCCCGAAGAAGGGGCGGGAGAGGATCATCTGTGCGCATGATTCCGCAGGAGATTTGCGCCGACAGTGGCGGTCGGAAATGAGGCAGGATAAAATCTTCTCCCTCTCCCTCGTCTCATTTTGGTAGCGACGGGCGTTGCTTCATTTATGAAGCAATGCCCGGTGAGTATGAAATGAGGGAAAGTTTTATGTGGAAAGTTTTGCGTAATTGTCGCGCACTGCCCAGGTAGTCAAGCGAAGTGCAGCCAAAAAAAACAAGTTTATGCGCTTGGGGCGCCCGATGCAATGCGGCTGTCCATGTGAAGATTGGCTCAGTTTGTCTATGTGGATGGGGTGCACTCTGCACGATAGTGAGGCAAACTGCCCATGGTGCCGCACTCATAATTAATGTGGGCCAAAAGGTGTCATATGTCTAATTTTTATTTTCCTTCTCCTCTTTCGTCGCATGTTTTTTGGGTGTTTTGTGCCTTTTTTGTGCCTATTTTAGAGGTTGTTTGAAATGAAAAATTTTTTGGTTGCCTCAAGTTTGCCATATTTATCTTAGCAGGGTACATGTATAAAAAAAGGCACAAAATTATGTTACCAAAGCCTTCATGTTAGAAACTTTCTATCATGGAAGAAAAATAAGGCGTCCAGGGCGCACAAGAGGGCAGCATTTGTTATGTTGTCGGCATTTTCACATGGAATTTTTTTTTTACATTTTCCCTTTCTGTATGACATGTTGGCGTACAACATATTTGCTGTGTTTTCCGACAACGGCTCGGACTTGGTTGCGATTTGGGGGCTCACTATCTGGCGCCTCTGTGTATCCTACCCTTTTGTGGCACAAATATTGTGGCACAAGAAAGAGGGAAGCTAAAACTCTGTGGCTCTAGGGAAGTAGTTCTCTTATGCTTCAGTCCCATGGCGCCAATCCATTAATCCCGTGCGCCACAAATTTTATCATCCTACCTGAAAATAATAGAAGGGTCCTTTCTAACACCACTCTCTGCGCCAAAATGAATAAATACCACTTCAAATTGCGCCAAATGAAAGGCAAAACGAAAGTGAAATTGAACGGGGTAATACAGTAATATTCCCCTTAATGATCACATTAAGCCAAAAAACCCAACATGTAAAGGAGAAGAAATAAGAACAAAGAGAAGTAACTGATGATAAATGACTAAAATTTTAATTATTGTTGAATCTGAAAATGATTGTGGTGACCAAATCTCCTGCCCCATAACCCCATGACTACTAATTTTGGAATTTTAGAAGTCAATACTTCACCTATCACCTTCCAATGTATGAATGTGGATTACGCTCATCATATGGCCCACGAGGGAACGACTGAGAGCAATGCTTTGTGTTCAGACTATGGGACAGGACAACAGGAAATGAAGGGAGGATTAACAGGTAGAAACAGGAAAAGATTATCCGCACTGAACATATTCAGCCCGGGGCGGGGAAGCTGAGGGCAGATGTGATAAGAGCCTTCTGTGTCCTACACATTTCTCTACTACAGATGGATGTCATGTGGCAAAGACCCAACCCATCGAGACTGGGTAACATTCAGCCAGAACGCCAGCCCCAATGCAGGATTTTATTATTTTTTTTTAGAAAATAGCCCTACTGAGAACCCAAACCTAAAAAAAAAAAATAAAAATGTGAAATATTATCCTTAGATGATAATAAAGCTTAATATTCACTATTTCTAATTATAAAATAGTAACTAAATAATTAAAAAATCTACATCAAAAATCATTAACTGCTACACAAAGAAATCTGTCATAACATGGATATAGTGCATGGATAGTACATGGATAGTACACAGATAGTGCAAGGATAGTACATGGATAGTACATGGATAGTACATGGATATAATACATGGACATAGTGTCCTGGATATACATGGTAATACTTGTAGTGCAAGGATAAGTCCATGATAGTAATTGATAGTACATTGATAATACTGATAGTACATGACATAGTACATGGACTAAGAATGATAGGCAAGGATAGTACATGGATAATACATGGATAGTACATGGATAATACATGGATAGTACATGGATAATACATGGATAGTACATGGATAGTACATGGATAGTACATGGATATAGTACATTGGATATAGTGCATGGATAGTACATGGATAGTACATGGATAGTACATGGATAGTACATGGATAGTACTGATATACATGGATAGTGGCAAGGATATTACATGGATACTACATGGATAGTACATGGCTAATACATTGATAGTGCAAGGATTGTACATGGATAAACATGGAAGTACATGATAAACATGGATAGTACATTGATAATACATGGGATAGTACATGGATAATCATGGATACTGTACTGATAATACATGATAGTACATGGATATACATGGATCATAGTAACTGATATAGTGCATGGTTTACAATTGGAATATAGTACATGGATATAGGCATGGATGCATGGATTAGTGCATGGATAGTAGCATGGATTTTAGTAATGGATATAGTACATTGGATAGTACTGTATGTACATTAGATGATATACAGGGATAGTAAATGGATAGTTACCTGGATAATCGTTACATGGATAGTGACTATAGTAATATATACATGGTATGTACACAGATATAGTACTGGATATCGTAACATGGAATATACATGGATAGTACATGGATAGTACAGTATAGTACATGGATAGTACAGGATATAGTGGCATGATAGACATGGATATACATGGAATGTGCATGGATATATACATGATAGTACATGGATAGTACAGTGTAGTACAACATCACATACATGGTATAGTCGCATGGATTAGTACATGATAATACATGGATAAGTAAAATGGATAGTCCATGGATCGTTTCATGATATATTACCATGACTAGTACTGGATATAGTACATGGATATACATGGATATAATTGCATGGTATGTGCATGGATATATGCATGGATATAGTTGCTAGCATGGATCGTACATGTATAGTCATGTAAGTCATGGATAGTGTCATGGCATTAGTACATGGATTAGTGACTGGATAGTAACTAGACAGTACACTGGTTAACAAAGATAAACAGGATAGTACACATGGATAGTAACTATGTATACTCCATGGATAGTACATGGATAGTACATGGATATAGTACATGGATAGTACATGGATAGTCAATGGATAAATATGCAAGCTACATGGAGTATGTAGTCATGTAGTGATATAGGTGCATAGTTCTAGTCTGGATAAAGGTGCATAGGTGTAGGAAGAGCATGGATAGTCCAATTTGATATAGATGCAAGTAGTCTGTATATGCAAAGATATACATGGATATGCTTCATAGACATGATTATGCAAGAGTACCATGCTCTCTGTGCAATATTTGTCATGCCATATAGCTTTCCATTTTATTGAGCGGGACCTAGTGAAGAGAAAGAGGTCTGCCAATCGATCTGGCATTAGTTTCAATGATTTGCTAGTAGACATGAAGCAAACCAGATGAATGCCAGGACCGTATTATCCAAGGTGATGCATTGCGTCATTCAGGGCTTCTGTCATTGGTGCACTGCTCATGTGATATAAGGTTCTGGTTGGCTTTGACTTAGGGAGGCCCCGTAGAGGTCTAACTCAATAACTTCTAAACTTACAAGTATGAGAATACACAACACAGCAATCATCATGGACTTCCATCTAACCACAAGACGTCTGAGTCAGAAAGAATTTATAACTACATGTTAACTGACCTTTCCACACAAATGATAGAGGTTTCACACATTATATACATCTGCTCATCTCCTGCTCTGCTCTATAACATCTCTGCAGTATAGTACACTAAGTGACATCTGCTATCACTCTCCTGCTCTCATACATGCCTGCCTGCAGAAGTCGCTAGTAGAATCTGCTCAGCTCCTCCTGCCTCATAACTGCTTGCCGGTGCAGATAGTAAACTGTTAATTCAATCTGCCACAGCTCCCTCTCGCTCTATAACATGCTGCCTGCAGATAGACCTATTGCAATCTGCTCAGCTCCCTCCTGCTCTAATAACATGCTAGCCTTGCAGATAGGACACTATGGGACATCTGCTCATCCCTCCTGCTTCATAACATGCTGGCCCCTGCGATAGGACACTATGTATAAAAGACAATCTGCTATCTCCTCCTGGCTCTATAATCGCCTGCAGATAGGACCTATGTACAATTTTGCCCATTTCCTTCTTCTCTAAACATGCTTCATACAGATAGCCCACTGTGACAATCTGCTCAGCCTCCACCTGCTCTATACATATACATGCGAAAGAAAGCTATTGAGAAATTCTTGTTCCTCCTGCTCTATAAGATGCTGCCTTCAGACAGGGACACTATTGCAATCTGCACGCTCTGTCTTCGCCTAAGCACAGCTGCCTGTCAGAATACTTAATTTTGACACGGCTGGATTCACTTGAAATCTTTTTTGAATTCATATTTAAATATATTTTTAAATGTATTTCTTATCACCACAATAGATCAACATTTTTACACACAGTATGGAAATAACAACCTTTCATAAATGTTGTATCTTCATAAGATGTAGTAATCTATTTGAATACACAGCCAATTTAGATTTAATACTATTTGCTTCGGATATGGATAGTTTTTCTTCGAAACTGAATTGTGAATCAATTAAACAACAAAGTCAAAATATAATATATTTTTGTAATTTTCAATTTAACAAGTTTTCACTTTCATACAAGATGCAATGACGATAAGAGACTTTTCTTTCCCATGGTCAGCACAATCTCTGAATGAGAACATTAGTTATTGATGGTTGTAACATAGAAACCAAATATTGTTACGTTCTTATTGGATGGGCCCAGTGCTGTGGTTCACATGATTAACGCAGTTAGGCCCTTGGGGGCCCAAAAATTTTGTGAAATTGCTGACTTTGTGGTCTATTTACATTTTTCCTGATGCTGTCAGCATGCTGCCACGGCCTTAATTTTTGGTTTTATTTAATTTTTTTTTTGGCTGTGCCCAGTGTTTTCGTGTGATAATGATAGTAAGAATTATTTACATTTCGTGTTACTATCGTTCGACAATATAATTTAATATATATATATAAGTTATTTATATATATATATATACAGATCAATAGATTGTGGATGCGTTTATTTTTATCCAACCTTTGCAAAATCAATAAAAAAACTCGAAAAAAACTCATTTAACTAAAAAACCCCACCAAATATTCACAATGTGTGAGCCGCTGAGCATTTTGTAATGTTATGCTTCATCCAATGGGTCCCAACATGTATTTTTGTAAAGTGACTTGTAATTATTAGGTGGCTGTGCTTGTGCAGACTAATAAGCTGATGACATGTAACCATGGTGGCCCCCAAACCACCATAATCATAGTCAAGAGTCTGGCGAGGCGACTTGCCAAAACTACATCAAAACTGCCTATTCCCCTGGTAAAAAAAAACTAAACAATACTATCCACAGAATGGCTGATTGCTGTGGCATAGTCCGTACTCTGAGTTACTGGTGGCATCCCTTCCCCCTCCTAATTCTCATCCATTCCCAGGGGGTTTTACACCTCCCACATGTGGCGGGGTAGAAATTGGTCTCTGTCTCTCCTGGTTCTCCTTTCTCTCTGTACAATTGTCTCTTCTTCCTCTTGCTTAAAGTTGGATGAGGTTGTCAGTTTGCATATGCCACAAGCACACTTATATTAAATCATTTCCGGTAAAAAGCACTTAATTAATTCCGGGAATATAAACGTCTCTGATCAAAAAAAAAACCCCAACAAAACCCCATAATGACATAAATAAAAAATGAATATACACCCCAAGGGACTACACTTCATTAACTAATCACCATACAACAACACAAACGAGCCTTACAAAGAAAGGGGTTCTATTATCCGGGTTTAAATTTTTTTTGTCCGTGTCCGGGCTCATGTGATATAAGGTTCTGGTTGCTTTGGACTTAGGAGCCCAGTAGGAGGTCTAACTCAATAACTTCAAATCTTACAAGTATGAGAATACATGCAGACACAGCAATCAATCATGGACTCCATCTAAACACAAGACTTCTGAGGTCAGAAAGATATATAAACTACATGTTAAACTGACCTTTCCACACAAAATGATAGATGTTTCAACATTATATACAATCTGCTCATCTCCTCCTGCTCTATAACATGCTGCCTGCAGATAGTACACTAAGTAGAATCTGCTCATCTCCTCCTGCTCTATAACATGCTGCCTGCAGAGAGTACGCTACGTCGAATCTGCTCAGCTCCTCCGTGCTCATAACATGCTTGCCTGCAGATAGTAAACTGTTTATTCAATCTGCACAGCTCCTCCGCTCTATAACATGCTGCCTGCAGATAGACCTATGTGTCAACTGCTCAGCTTCCTCCTGCTCTATAACATGCTGCCTGCAGATAGGACACTATGTACAATCTGCTCATCTCCTCCTGCTCTATAACATGCTGCCTGCAGATAGGACACTATATACAATCTGCTCATCTCCTCCTGCTCTATAACTGCTGGCTGCAGATAGGACACTATGTACAATTTGCTCAGTTCCTTCTTCTCTATAACATGCTTCATACAGATAGCCCACTGTGTACAATCTGCTCAGCTCCACCTGCTCTATAACATGATGCATGCTGAAAGAAAGCTATTGAGAATATTCTTGGTTCCTCCTGCTCTATAAGATGCTGCCTGCAGATAGGACACTATGTACAATCTGCACAGCTCCTCCTGCTCTATAACATGCTGCCTGCAGAATTGACAGAATTTTTACACGGCTGGATTCCTTGAAAATCTTTTTTTTTGTAATTTCATATATAAAATATATTTTTAGATTTATTTGTTATCACCAACAATAATTAACATGTTTGAACAACATATGGAAACAAACACCTTTCATAAATGTTGTATCTTCAATGATGTAGTAATCTATTTGGAAATACACAGACAATTTAATTTCATATTTGGCTTTGGATATGGATCTGTTTATCTGAAACTGAATGTGAATCCAATTACCAAGTCAAAATATAATTATTTTTTGTGAATATTTCAATTATAAAAGTTTTCCACTTTTCATACAAGATGCAATGACGAGAAGAGACTTTTACTTTCCCATGGTCAGCACAATCTTCCTGAATGAGTAACATTAGTTATTGATGGTTGTAACATAGAAACCAAATATTGTTACGTTTCTATTGTGAAATTTGTGAAATTCCGACTTTGTGGATTCTATTTACATTTTTCCTGATGTAGTCATGCTGCACCAGCCTTAATTTTGGTTTTATTAATTTTTTTGGCTGTCCCATGTTTTCTGTGGATATATGATAGTAAGAATTAATTACATTTCGTTACTATCGTTACAATATACTGTATATATACAGAATATGTGTGGAGGCTTTTATTTTTTAACCCCATTGCAAAACCAATAAAAAGCTGAAAAAAACCCATTTAAAAAAAACCCCGAAATATTCACAATTTGAGCCGCTGAGCATTTTTGTAACGTTATGCTTCACCATGTGTCCTAAAGTATTATTGTCTGTCAGTGGTAAAGTGACTTGTAATTTATGTGGCTGTGCATTTGGCATGACCTAATAAGCATGAGGACATGTAACCATGTGGCCCCCAACCACCATAATAATAGTCAGCATCTTGCGACTGCACTGCCATATTGCGCTGGTAAAACTCCACAGATGCTGCAGTCGATACTGAGTATGGCATCCCAGGGGTTACACATGTGCGGTAGAAATTGTCTCTGCTTAACGTTGGATGAGAGTTGCAGTTGCACTTAATTCCGGGAATATGAACTTCTGATACAAAAACCCATAATGCTATAAATAAATGAATATAAGAAAACACAAGTCATTAATCACAATACAGAGCCTTAATAGTTTTCTTTTATTATTCACATCTCTTTATGGACTTTCTGAAGTAGGTGGAGTGAGGCGACGATGGGGTTTTTGTGGCAGGGTCCTGGGCAGGGGGCTGAGTAGCAGCTGACACAGGGGAAGGAGCAGTGGTGTGCACGGCCGGAGGTGAACGGGCTTGTTGCCACTGAGTGGGGTGTTTAGCATTCGTATGCCTGCGCATACTGGTGGTAGTTAAGCTAGTAGTGGTGGAACCCCTGCTGAGCCTGGTTTGGCAAATGTTGCACACCACAGTTCGTCGGTCATCCGGTGTTTCCTTAAAGAACCTCCAGACTTCTGAAGATCTAGCCCTCGCCGCAAGAGCCCTCGCCACGGGAGCTTCACTAGTTGACACATTTGGCGCTGATGCACCAGCTCTGGCCCTGCCTCTCCGTCTGGCCCCACCACTGCCTCTTCCAACCTGTTCTGGTCGAGGACTCTCCTCTGCCATTTTCTCGAGCGGGCGAAGTATTCGTCCGAGCAACGAGCAGTTTCGAGTACGCTAATGCTCGAACGAGCATCAAGCTCGGACGAGCATGTTCGCTCATCTCTATTTGTAACATATTTCGAGAAGAATTTTTCTTCAATATGAGCTGCAGATTTGGACCTTGTCAAAATTAAAGACTAAATGATCAAATATGGCTTGATTAGTAGGTATCATTGGTTAATGTAAAAGAATGTACTGCAGGTGAAATAAGTATTGAACAGGTCACCAATCTTTTAAGTAAATAAATTTCTGAAGTGCTATTGACATGAAATACCCACAAGATGTTGGTGACAACCTGTCCAATCCACACTAGCAATGAAATCAAACCATAGATGTCTATAAATTAAGTTATGTGTAATATTGAGAAATTATACAACTGAAATGTATTTATTACTTTGCACAAAATGCCTTGGTTGGTAATGACAGCTTCAAGACACCTCGTGTTTGGAGAAACTTATGGAATGCAATACTCTGGTGCCATTCTGGCCCATTCTTCCATGCAGACACTCCAGATCCTGATGTTCTTTCTATGAACTCTGAGATCAAGTTTCTTCCATAGTATATTTTTTGGATACAGGTCACATTACAGTGCCATTCTAGCACTGACGAGGATACATACAGACCATATAGCAGTGATGGTGAACCTTTTAGAGACAGAGTGCCAAAACTACAACCAAAACCCATTTATATTTCATAAAGTGCCAACACAGCAATTTAGGATACATTCACACTGCAGTTTGAGGGACATGTACATATGGCCGAAGTATACCGTATATACACCCCCCATAGACAGCAACGGCGCTATACGTGCGGCACCATACCATGCCATAGCCGGGAGAAAGATAGGACATGTTCTATCCTTCCCTGGAATACAGCGGCATGCGCCATACATTTGGAGATGGGAGGGGGGAGCAATGCTAGGGTATGGCGGGCAAATCGTTGTGTGAAAGTAGCCTTAAGCAGTAACTTATTGCTCCTTCATCTGCTGCAGCCTCCAGTTGTATTGAGGACACAAACAGTAGAAAGAAGGAGACTTTTATTATTCACATCTCTTTATGGACTTTCTGAAGTAGGTGGAGTTATCACCAAGATGGTTGTCAACTACAACTACAACTCCCGTGATCCCTCAGTTCTGAGTAACAGCTCCTCCCTCTTACGCTCTGCTCCCAGTGATGATGTAACAGACTGTCCTGCTCTGTTACCATAGTAATGATGTGTAACTGCACATTTACTCACTGAGATGATGTCTCACTACAACACGGGCCATACAGGATGCACTGCAACTCACATGACCTGCACAGGCAGGTGCAGGACATGTGATGTGGACATGTGACCAGCGGCCATCTTATGTCCTGTGTGTCCTCCACAGGGACAAAGTCACACAACTGATTAAGGGGCTAGTAACATTTTAGTTCTCCATCATAGTGTATGTCCAAAACATTTTTCTGCTTAGGGGAGCAACATTTTAAATAACAACTAATTACATATTAATTTAATATTTTAATGACCCATTTGAATATGAAATATGCTTATTCCTGGAATACACCTTTAAAGCTTTCTTCATCTACAGGGACAAAGAGGATAGGACATCAATTAAAATTCCATAATAACAGAGGTCTCAACACATGAAATTAAAATGTTCAATGATTTCAATAGATTTTTGTTGGTTTCAGTCAATGACTGTTTGCACCCCATCCGTTAGGCTTCTGCTATTATCGTTTTTTTATTACTTGGCTCTGCATAGTAAATTTTACTTCACAGTGAGAGTATATAATATTCCATGCCGTGTATTGGGAAGCAGGAAAAAAATTCAAAATAGAGTAAATTTGCTCCATTTTCTTGTGGACTCTGATTTTACGCCATTTGGCCATTTTTATATATTGATTTATTGGGACTTTTTGGACAAAGTGATACCTTACATGTTTATTATGATTTTTACGCTTCCCAATGAGATAATAGGGACTGACGATCACAGCCAAGATGGTGGTGCCGATGAGCCACCGGCAGCTTTGCCGACAGCAAGTAAAGGGCTAAAACCCGCAATCGGTGCCATCATGCAGCTGTTAACGCTGGGTGTTTGTTGCAATATCGCACAAACCCATGGCTCATACACCCCTCCATACACCCATTGCCACAAGCCGAAGTACTACTGGTATTTCATCGATTTACAGCCAGGGGTTAAGTTACACCTTATATGAGATATGCCAATCTATTGGTCAATGTGTAGATTCAGTGTGAATCTGCCAATTTTTCAGCCACCAATTCATATCCAAATATTTTCCGATTCGCTTTAGACAAATCTTGTACATACGGTAATAACAGAGGTCTAATGGACCTATGATTAAGATACAACATCCAATGATTTCAATGTATTTTTCTTGGTTTTCGTTATTGCCTGTTTGCACCATGTCCGTTGGGTTTCCATTTTTATCGTTTTATCAATAATTGAAAATTTAGAAAAGTTCTTTAAAATTGTAAAAAGGATAAGATCATTTTATAATGGTTTTCCTAAAGGTTCACAATGGTTATCGTAAGGTTTTCCTAAAGTCGTAAAGGACTATCCGACAAAATAAATTCTACCCCAATCCGAATCTGATGAAAAAATTCAGTAAAGCTTCACCCAAGCAAATGTTTTATGACTCCTTCATAGAGATGAGCGAGCGCTAAATGCTTGAGTGCTTGTTACTCGATTCAAACTTTTCCCGATGCTCGAGTGCTCCTATCGAATAGTGAACCCCAATGAAGTCAATGGGAGACTCGAGCATTTTTCACTGAAAGAACACATTGAAAGAACACTAAAGAAGAACATGTTGCAGATGTTTGCAGATGTTTTCACTGAAAGAACACATTGAAAGAAGACAGTGAAGAACACATTGCAGATGTTCCATACATCTGCAATGTGTTCTTCACACATATTGTTCTTCATATACTATTGGGAAGAACACCGTTCGGCACGCGTGTCTTCCGATAAGTTAGCAGATGTACGGAAACATCTGCAATGTGTTCTTCACTGTGTTCTTCACTGTGTTCTTCACTTAAATGATCCTGTGTTCACTGTGTTCACAGTTTTCATTGTATTCTTCACTGTTCTTCACTGTGTTTTCTTAAGTAGATGCTCGATCTCGAGCAGGGGAAATACTCGTCCGAGCAACGAGCCGTTTCAAGTACGCTAATACTCGAACGTGAGTATACTCGCTCATCTCTACTCCTTCATCTTTAACTACAATGTGGTTTCCTAAGAGTTTCAAGTATATATAGTTCTATTTCTTTTTATTATGTTACACTACCACATAAAATTATACTATCACCATAACTTTATCGACAATGTGATGGACAAAAACACTCATCATGGCGCAGGATCTGATCGCTCCGGTCGTGAGGGTTAAATTCTGAAAAGCAGGGGCAATATTTCCATTGTTTTTATTTTTAAGTTTTTTTTTCTCCGATCCCTCCCGGTATCATGTATAATGCATCATGGTTTCTTACTAACTGATCTACCTCCATAGGGCAATTAAGAGAGAATGGTTTCTTACTAACTGATCTACCTCCATAGGGCAATTAAGAGAGATTTGATTTGGTAATTAAAGGGCTCCCGGTGCGTAATTTATATTCCCAAAGTAAAAGACTATCAAGACAGACATTTTGCGTTTTTTTTCTTACTATCAAGGGAGAAGGACAAGAGGAATTGCGATCGCTGTTTAATATCAAGTGCAACAATCATTTCCAGGATTCAGTCTCCTTCCATTTTGACAGTTTAATCAACGTAATGAAGAGAGAAGTGACAGATGCACTGCTTCGCCAATATTAGGTTACCAATCTTTTCCTTAAACCCCATTAACGCTTCTTCCTCGGTTGCTAATGCCTTGGATCATAGATACCGGCCAGACTTTCTGACTACACAAGTAAAAAACTTCAGAATATCGGACCCTCCGCCGTCTCCCACTGCACTTTGCTGTGAAACCACAAGGTTATTTCGACCTTCTAGGCCCTTGTGGCGTTTTCCTGTGTCTTGTGTCGAGCTTTGTCAGGGACAGAGATGCCTGTAATACTCCTCGTGATCAAAGACGTGGGGAGATGAAGATGAAGCATCTGTACTCATTTAGGGACATCTAACACTGAGAGGTATTTTGTCCAGGCTATTGATTGCCTACATTTACAGCTATTACAGGCACCGGACACTGTTAGTCTTCCGCGTCAGATTTCCCATCAGTGGTCTCAAGGCTCCTCTTATTGTGCCCGAAGCTCTTCAGCTCGAATAATACATTTTCTACATTTTCTTAAAACATCTTAATTGAGTATATTGCATATTTTCCATTAATGTCTATTCTTCAATTATGAATGTACAGGAGGGGATTGAGTTAAGAGGTGTTGGATTTCTCCCAGCCGGAGAGATGCATGGGGTTACGTCGCATACAGGAAATCTAGAAAGGTTCTGCAGTTTTGGCATCCAACAAAGACAAAACAATAACACTTAGTTTATAAAAATTTGGTGGGTTCTCTCTATTACCCTTCATCGGTAAAGCCAATAATAGGTGGTAATTAGGGATGAGCAGACCCTTTCATTGGATCCTGAAAGTTTGGTCCAGGTCCCAAAACCCTGAAAACTCACTCACATGGTAAGACCCGCAATTTGTGATGGGTAACTGTCTCAGTTTTACTTGTGATAAATCTCCCCTGGAGTTGTCTATGATCACAATAGTCTTTTGAACATGTATTTACTGAAAATCATTAAGGCATTTGGAACGTAACATCCGGCATAGAAGGAACCTTGACTCATCTGTGACAGACATAGGCGGTCGCCGACTTAAGGACACCCAACTTACAGACGACCCCTAGTTACAGACGGACCCCTCTGACCTCTGGTGGAGCTCTCTGGATGTTACTATAGTCCCGGACTGTAATGATCAGCTGTAAGGTGTCTGTAATGAAGCTTTATTGATAATCCTTGGTCCCGTTACAGCAAAAAATTTAGAAAATCCAATTGTCACTGGGGAAAAACAAAACTGTCTGGAGCGACAATGAAAAAATATTGCAGTTCCGACTTACATTCAAATTCAAGAACAAACCTAAAGAAGCTATCCTGTATGTAACCTGGGGCCGGCCTGTATCTTACTTGGTAAGACTAATCTTTAGGATACTTCTTATCCAACTTATCGACAGGCGGCCTATGCAGTTTGATTAGTGTTTGTGACGTATACACACTAATAAAAAACCTTCTAGTCTAGTAAGGTGGATTCTGCCCCTTCTACCAGAACAACTGTTCCTCTCATTATACTCATCACAGTTTTTAATTGTTCTTTTTAATCTTGATACTATTAAAAGTTAAATTTTATCCCCACTATTTATATGTTGTATTAGGACACAAAGTTGTTTAAGGACATAAAATTGTATACGGACCTTAAAGTAAATCTACCATTAAAATCCATTGTGATAAAACAGGGACATTACTCATAAATCCAGGCACCGGGACTGTGGTAATCTTCTTTATTCTTTATAATATTTGTTATCCGTGACAGGCATTGTTTGGTCGGGAACACCTCCCTCCTCTCCGAATTGACCCATTCATTGGGTAAGTTAGAGTTTATATGCGAGTGTATCAGTATGTTTTATCATTGGGTAAGTTAGAGTTTATATGCGAGTGTATCAGTATGTTTTATTATGATCATGACTAAGACGCCGTTGCGTCGAAACGCGTAGATCTTTGCATTGTCCATTTTTTTGTATTGCGATTGCCTAAATAAAGGATATTTTTCAACAAAGCTACGTGGAGGTGTATGAAGTGCTGCCAAACCGTGTTTTGCACAAAGCTACGTGGAGGTGTATGAAGTGCTGCCAAACCGTGTTTTGCTAAAGAACCTATCTGGTACGTAACCTGGGGCCGGCCTGTATCTTACTTGATAAGACTAATCTTTAGGATACTTCTTATCCAACTTATCGACAGGCAGCCTATGCAGTTTGATTAGTGTTTGTGATGTATACACACTAATAACAAACCTTCTAGTCTAGTAAGGTGAATTCTGCCTCTTCTACCAGAACAACTGTTCCTCTCATTATACTGATCACAGTTTTTAATTGTTCTTTTTAATCTTGATACTATTAAAAGTTAAATTTTATACCCACTATTTATACGTTGTATTAGGACACAAAGTTGTTTGTGTAATGACCTTAAAGGAAATCTACCATTAAAATCCATCCTGATAAACCAGGGACATTACTCATATATCCAGGCACCCTGACTGTGGTAATCTTCTTTATTCTTTATAATATTTGTTATCCGTGACTGTGTTCTTCTTACTTATTATTGTTGTTGGAAACAATATTATTGGTACTCCGTGGGTAGATCTTTGCATTGTCCATTTTTTTGTATTGCGATTGCCTAAATAAAGGATATTTTTCAACAAAGCTACGTGGAGGTGTATGAAGTGCTGCCAAACCGTGTTTTGCTATTAATATTATTGGTAATCTTACAGCACATTTTTTTTATTTTTTTTACAATTATCATTATTACTTTTATTTTCATATTTTTTATTATTGTTGAAAAAATTCGATGTATTTTAGGAATAACTTTATATTACAATGATGACTAATATTTTTATTAGAACTAATAATTAATAGCAGGGTGTGGGGGTGTGTTTGCTTTTGACTTCTGAATACAAACCCATGCTTATGTTTAATGTAATTCTGTAGGAAATCTGGAGAGGCCAAGTGGCTGCACACACCTTCTATCACAACTTCATGTACCATTTTACACTATCATACATCCTCACACACCCTCATACAACCAAAGACATTGGGGCACATTTACTAAGCACAATGCAGTGTGTACTATGTGTAGTGTGTACTATGTGCAGTGTGTACTATGTGCAGTGTCCTGTGTACTATGTGCAGTGTCCTGTGTACTATGTGCAGTGTGTACTATGTGCAGTGTGTACTATGTGCAGTGTCCTGTGTAGTATGTGCAGTGTACTATGTGCAGTGTCCTGTGTACTATGTGTAGTGTACTATGTGCAGTGTGTACTATGTGCAGTGTGTACTATGTGCAGTGTGTACTATGTGCAGTGTCCTGTGTACTATGTGCAGTGTCCTGTGTAGTATGTGCAGTGTACTATGTGCAGTGCCCTGTGTACTATGTGTAGTGTACTATGTGCAGTGTGTACTATGTGCAGTGTCCTGTGTACTATGTGCATTGTGTACTATGTGCAGGGGGTGTACTATGTGCAGTGTCTTGTGTACTATGTGCACTGTGTACTATGTGCAGTGTCCTGTGTACTATGTGCAGTGTGTACTATGTGGAGTGTCCTGTGTACTATGTGCAGTGTGTACTATGTGCAGGGGGTGTACTATGTGTAGTGTCCTGTGTACTATGTGCAGTGTGTACTATGTGCAGTGTCCTGTGTACTATGTGCAGTGTGTACTATGTGAGGTGTCTTGTGTACTATGTGCAGTGTGTATTATGTGCAGTGTCTTGTGTACTATGTGCAGTGTGTACTATGTTCAGTGTCTTGTGTACTATGTGCAGTGTGTACTATGTGAAGTGTCCTGTGTACTATGTGCAGTGTGTACTATGTGCAGTGTGTACTATGTGCAGTGTCCTGTGTACTATGTGCAATGTGTACTATGTGCAGTGTCCTGTGTACTATGTGCAGTGTGTACTATGTGCTATGTGCAGTGTCCTGTGTACTATGTGCAGTGTGTACTATGTGCAGTGTCCTGTGTACTATGTGCAGTGTGTACTATGTGCTATGTGCAGTGTCCTGTGTGGTGTGCAGGGGGCGTCAGATTCAGGATTTCTGGCGCATGTTCTTCATGAATCTGGTTCCCTCTGCACTGCTCTGACAGAGGGCACCACATTTTTTGGTGCACCTTTAACATGGACTGTGCATGATAAATCTGGCGCATGGACCGACTGAGCACCGGAACACCACTTCAGTACAGAAATTTCACTGACCCTATACCCTCACACAACCTCACCCACCCTCATACACTCTCATATACCCTCCTTCATACCCCTCGAACACTTACAAATATACGGTCAACCAAAATCATACATTCTCATAACCTTCAAGCATGCTTGTACACCCTCACACACCTTCATACATTCTTACACACAATTATATATACCCTCTCACACCTTCATACATTCTTACACACAATTATATATACCCTCTCACACCTTCATACATTCTTACACACAATTATGACTGTGGTAATCTTCTTTATTCTTTATAATATTTGTTATCCGTGACCCCCTTCCTTCTACAATCAACTTTTAAAATTATGCTAATAAGCCTGAGGGACTAACCTAGCCCCTCTGTGATCTGTCTTTACAAGCTGTTACATTGTCTCACCATCCTTCCTGCTGAAGGGGGAGGTTGAAACAGTGTAACAGCCTGTAAAGCCAGATCATAGATGAACCATCGCGCTCATTAGCATAATTATAAAAGCTGATTTTAGAAGGAAGGAGGCCGTGGATAACAAATATAAGAAGATTACCACAGTCCCGGTGCCTGGATCTATGAGCAATGTCCTTGGTTTATCAGGATGGAATTTGATGGTAGATTTTATTTAAGTTGCATGAGGACAGTAAACTGTACAAAGACCCTACATTAGGGTGCGAGGACCCTAAAGTGTAAATGGACACTAAATTTTATGAGGACCCTCAGTTGGATGAAGACACTAAATTGTATAGGGACCTTAAATTGTGTGAAAACCCTAAATTTTATGAGGAGCCTAAGTTGTATGAGGACACTGAATTGTACATGTGTAACATCACTATATTGCAGTAGCAGACTGAATTGTAAAACTATTTTTCCCCTACAGCTAAATGATTGACCCTGGTTTCTTCACCGTGTGAAATTCACTTTAAATGCTGTTTCTCAAGAGAAATTATGTTCAGTTTCCCAAGTCTAAAAAAAAACACATTCACAGAAGTTTATGAAGTAGGCAAAATGTCAGTGAAAAGGAAGTAAAAATGTGAGGTACATATATAAACCTGGTATGTTCCAAAACCAAACATATCCCCTGCTATTTCATCTTTCAGTTGTGGGTCTATAAGCTACATGTCTGCTTTGGTATTCTTTATGATGAAGGACTACATGCAAATGAGCCTAAGTGGCTCCAGGCTCCATAGGTGTTAATGGAGCCCCTCAGGCTCATCTGCATACAGTCTTTCATATTGTCGTAGATATGGGCCCCTCAGGCTCATCTGCATACAGTCTTTCATATTGTGGTAGATGTCCTTTAAGGGGTTGTCCACTTTCATCAAATAATTAATATTGTATGTGTAATGAAAAGTTATACAATTTTCCAATATACTTTCCTTACCAATTTCTCATGGTTTCTAGATCTCTGCTTGCTGTCCTGCTATAGAAAGCTTCTATGTTTACTTCCACTGGATAGAAATTTGACCATGGTCATGTGATGGACACATAGGCGTAAAACCATTAAAATCACACGGCTCTGATTACTCTATGTGATACTAATGGATTGTGCACCCATGTGTCCATCAGATGACCATGGACAGATTTCTATCCAGTGGAAGTAAACATAGAAGCTTTGAGAGAGAAGCTGAGGAATTTATAAGTGGCCTAACTTTTCCTTACACAAAACATCAATTATTTGCTGAAAGTGGACAACCCCTTTAACACTCAACCCACTTCCCAGATGTCCCTTCCTATTTCCCACCTCATCCAATTGTGTAGACAGCTAGAAGGAGTTCCCTGAGCCAAAGTGCAGTACGTGGAGACAACAAGACAAACACAGAAGAATAGTCTCCAGAGCTGGGTCACAACAAATGTTTTCCTTTAGATATCACCGATAATATGGTGGATACCTCTTAGATAATACGTAATTGTGGATAAAAAAGGAAATTGTATAAAATGAGCATAATTGTTCATTATTTTCTGTTAGCAATCTGGACTAAAAGTAATAATTCCACTCTCTCTCTTTTTTAAAGGCTTCTGTACTTCAACTAAAAAATGGAAACTTACAAAGCTATTACCAGGCCGAAAATTGGATGCGGAGAAAACATGGTAGTATATATTGTAGTTCACTATAGTGATGTTGGTGGTTCGTATAAGATGTAATTAGTCTCACATAACGGGTTATGTACATACCGAGTTTTAAGCCATTTTCGCATATATATTGGTAATACTAAAATGTTCTCTGCATTCGGAGGGGAGGAGGTGTGATCCTGGTCTGACAGGGTCTTCTTGATCATGTGATCTCGAACGGTGACCTGTCCATATCCGACGTGCACACGACGTGTGAATGGAATCGAGGGCATTGTTGGTCGGGAACACCTCCCTAGTCTCAGAATGACCCATTATTGGGTAAGTTAGGTTTATATGCAGGGTAATCGAGTATGTTTATTATGATCATGAACCTAAGACGCGTGGCGTCGAAAACGCGTAGATCTTTGATTGTCCATTTGTGTGTAATTGCGATGCAGAAAAATAGGATATTTTTCAACAAAGCTAGCGTGGAGGTGTATGAAGGATGCAACACCGTGTTTGCTAAGACTATCTGTACGTAACCTGGGCCGGCGTATCTTACTTGATAAGGATTATCTTTAGGTACTTCTTATCCACTTATCCGACAGCAGCTCTAGGCGTTTGATAGTGTTTGTGATGTATACAGTCACTATCAAACAAACCTCAGCTTAGTAAGGTGACTTCGCCTTTTACCAGAACACAATGCTTCTCTCATTATACTGATCACAGTTTTTAATATAAATGTCTTTTTAATCGTGAACTATTAAAGTTAACTTTTATACCATATTTAGACGTTGATTAGGACACAAAGTTGTTTGTGTAATGACCTTAAGAAATCCATTAAAATCCATTCTGATAAACAGGACATTAATCATATATCCAGGCACCCTGACTGTGGTAATCTTCTTTATTCTTATAATTATTGTTATGCCGTGACCGCACTTTTCTAGAATCAATCTTTCTAAGATATGCTAATAATCCTGAGGGACTAACTACGCCCCTGTCTGCTGAGAGTCTGACTGTTACAAGCGGATACACTGTACTACACCTCCTTCCTGCTCCCTTAGCACTTGTTCATTCACACTTCCTGCTGTAATACAGTGTTAAAGGAGCAGGGGGCGTTGAAACAGTGTAACGAGCCTGTAAAGCCAGAGTTCAGGTACAGAGAACACTGCTGCCTCATGAGATCAGAGAAGTATTAACAAGCTGATGTAGAAGGAAGGAGCCGGGATAACACTATAGAGATACCACAGTCACGGGGCTGACTTGGAGAAACTGTCCTTGGTTATAGGATGGATTTTGATGATGAGGACCCTGAAGTGTAATTTAGGAGGACCCTCAGTTGGAATGCAGACCTAAATTGTATAGGGACGAGACTGAGAGAAAATGGGGGTGCATGAGTGGGAACCCTTTACAGAGGAATGGGGGCGAAGTGTTGGAGTCGCCCTCCCTATTGTAATCATTTGAACTATGGGGCACACACATAGTAGAGATCGCAATTATTCCTCTCATAAGCGTGTACCGTCCTCCGGCTGTGCTGCCAAAGGCCGGGCTGCGGGAGGGAGACCGTACTGCCGAAATGTTCGGAGTAGGCGGGTTGCCGGTGCTACTGCCATGTTCTGCGATGGCTGGTTCTCAAACCGCTACCATGACAGCTTCCGTGTGAGAAGAAGAGCGGAGTCAGAACTAGACTGACATTCGAGTGTGTAGTATCCAGTGATCCTTGTGGCCACACATACATCACGACACCCCAAGATAAGTTGTGCGTTGCGTTGGGTTTGTAGGGGAAAGACGAAAATATGAACGTTAGACATGAAGACAATTAGTCTTGAATCTATTTTGGTATGACCCACTTCCTTTACCACGTCCGTTTCGCACACCTCGATGCCAAGCATTGGCTGGATGGGAACCGACGGTACTTGCGGAGGTGAGAAAATGCTAAACAAACACGATCACGTTGAAATGAATGTGTATAGGAGAGAGGGGGTGTAAGAAATTTGAAAAACGCAATGGAGTCGGGATTGAAGTGTCCAGGACTGGCCTAGCAGCAGTGTACTTGCAGAGTGAGAGACACGTTGGCAAATCTGTCATGGGTTGATGGTATATGAGGGGAAGCAGGGAGTAGGTGCGACCTTGGACGAAGGCATATGTGCTCAATGAAACGGATGGAAGCTCAGGTCTAGGGGGGGGGGATGTGGTGTTGGGGGTTTGTGATGTAGTATCAATGCATATCTGTTAAATGTTATGATATATCACTATGTTGTGAATGTGCAGAATGTATATGCTTTTTCGGTGTTCAAAAAAAAAAAGGGGCATTTTTTTTAAAAATAAAGTTTCCTGGTTAAAACAAAAAAATTGGCTAGGGACTAATGTGTGCAAACCTAAATTTATGAGGACCAAAGGTATGGGGACACTGAAGTGTACATGTGTACAATCACTAATATTGCAGGAGCAGACTGAATTGTAGAAAACTATTTTTACCTACACTAAAGTGATGAACCCTGGTTCTCTGCAACCGTGTGAAATTCACTTTAAAATGCTGTTTATCAAGAGAATTTATGTCAGTTTCCCTAGTCTAGACAAAAAAACCAATTCACAGAATGTTATGAAGTAGGCACGAACATGTCAGATGTGAAAAGGAAGTTACAAATGTGTAGGTACATATTAACCTGGTATGTTCCAAAAACAACATATCCCTGCTATTTCACTTCTGGGTTATAAGCTCCATGTCTGCTTTGGTTCTTTGTAATACATGCAATTGCCAGGTCATGCTCCTGGGATGAGCCTCAGCTCTCAAGGGCATTACCACAGATTGAGCTATCTGCTAGATATGGCCCATCAAGTGGCTCACTAGAGCTGCTCCATAGGTCGTATATGGGCCCCCAGGTACTCTGCTACAGTTCTTTTCATATTGTCGTAGAGATGGGCCCCTCAGGTACTCATTGCATACAGTCTTTTCATATTGTCGTAGATATGGGCCCCTCAGGCTTCATCTGCATACAGTCTTTACTTTGACGTAGATATGGGCCCTCAGGCTCATTGCTACAGTCTTTATATTCGTGATTATGGGCCTCGACAGGCTCTCTGCATACAGTCTTTCATATTGTCGTAGATAAGGGCCCTCGGCTATCTGCATACAGTCTTTCATATTGTCGTAGATATGGGCCGCTCAGAGAGTCATCTGATACGTTTTCATATGTCGTGATATGGGCCATCAGGCTCATATGCATGACAGATCTTTCTATTGTGGTAGATATGGCCTCCTCAGGACCATCTGCATTACAGTCTTTCATCTTGTCGTATAGATGTTCCGTTAGGGGCGTTCCTTTACATCAAAGAATTAAATATGTAGTCGTAATGAAAGTTATACAATTTTCAATATACTTCCTGACCAAATTTCGCACGGTTTCTGAGATCTCTGCTGCTGGTCCTGCTATAGAAAAGAGTCTATGTTTACTTCACTGGATAGAAATTTGACATGGTCATGTGATGGACAATAGGCGTAAACATTTAAAAATCACACGGCTCTGATTACTCTATGTGATATAAGGCCATGTGCACTATTGTTGGCTATCAGAGACCATGGAGCAGATTCTCCAGTGGAAGTAAGTTCGAAGAACATTGAGTGAGAGGAAGCTGAGAGGAATTTATAAGTGCTAACTTTTCCTTCACAAACATCAATTATTGCTGAAGTGGACAACCCTTTAACAATCAACCATTCCCAGATGTCCATTCCTATTTCACTCATCCATATGTGTAGACAGCTAGAAGGAGTTCCCTGAGCCAAAGTGCAGTACGTGGAGACAACAAGACAAACACAGAAGAATAGTCTCCAGAGCTGGGTCACAACAAAAAGGAGAAATTTAGTACAAAATCACAAAAAAGAAGGGTAGTCTGAATAATGGCGTAAGGTCAGGATACAAGAATAGAGAAATCAGAGGATGACGCTGGTATGGATGTTACACTGGATGAGGTTCTAATCTTTACAATGACACCAGAATCATGGTCCTAGCTGGTACACAGCCCAGATCCCAGAGTGCTTTAAGTGATACTCCTCCTACAGCCTCTAAAAATGACTCATCGCCTGCCAAAAAGTGACTCTTCTTGGCTCATTTGCATATCCATGTATATGCACATTTTTTTTGCAGGTAGAATTTCAACATAGAAGAGAGAATACTAGAAAGGATATTTTATACCTTATTTCAGGGTACCAGTAGTTTAGTTGTACTGGTACACTATTTCCCTTTACTTTTAGTTATATATCCTTTGTCCATTGCTTAGGTTGATAATTTGGGATGTGATATCCAGAATCTCCGCCAATCAGCTCAGTGCTCTGCTAGGAGTGGCTTATGCAAAGACCTGTCTGATCCAAATTCTTTATATGGGCAATGCTCAAACTATTTGAAATGTTGTGTCTTTTTTCCCATATGAAAAAAGTAATATTTTTGATGAATATACAGGCGGCCCCCTACTTAAGGACACCCGACTTACAGACGACCCCTCTGTGACCTCTGGTGAAGCTCTCTGGATGTTACTATAGTCCCAGGCTGCAATGATCAGCTGTAATATGTCTGTAATGAAGCTTTATTGATAATCCTTGTTCCCAATACAGCAAAAAAATTTGAAACTCCAATTGTCACTGGGGCAAAAAAAATTTTGCCTCAAACTACAATTGGAAAATATACAATTTCGACTTACATACAAATTCAACTTAAGAACAAACCTTTCTTGTATGTAACTCGGGGATTGCCTGTATTTGTGTTAGTTATAACTAAGGTTACCTGGGAAACTATGTTGTTTTATTTCTTCTTTGTTTAGTAGTTGCACTGAAAACCTTTTTGTCTATGCCGTGAGCGCATCTTCCAGCTGAAAGTTACTCAGTGTTGTATCAAAATTTTGTGGAATGTTCTACATTGTTTACAACATTTTTCTTTGAAGAATTTCCTTGACTACTTTAACCTAAAGATGAAGAAATTTTAAGCTTCAGGGATCCAGCAGTTCTATGTTTACATCCCTGGCAGTTATGACACTTACATTGGTGTAGCTATATAAGGGCTTGGGTTTTTCTAATATAAGCTGTATTTTTTAATGGAAACATTTTGTTGTAGGGGGTTGATTTATCAATCTGTTTACCACCGATTTCTGTTGTAAACAAATTTTTGTGACTAGTCACCATCGACTGTTGGTCTAGCACTGACGCTACATTGCCGATACAGCAACGGACGTTTTTTGCTGTTTAGTGGGGCAGTTCTAGGCTAGGTCCTTCTTGGTGTAGAATTGGACTGTGACCCAGAAGTAGTGAGCAGGCGTAAAGTAGGATTGCCTAAATTGCCTCACTCGCTCACACCAGGTACATCCTCCCTCATACCCTCTAAGCCTTCAAGGTGTTGAGGTAAGGTACCTACAATTCCTTGCTGGACCTGCACAATTCATTTATGTGCAATTCCTGTCTGGACCTGGAGTAGAACTGGGCTATAACCTACAGGTAGTGCGCACTCTGCTTCTGGGCACCTACCCCTTCACCTCCCTCCACACCCACATGATGAGGAGGTGGGGTAAGGGGTCGTATAAGGGCAATTCTGTCATATAACCACACCCCCCCCTTGCACGTGCCAAATCTATCCGACCTCCTGATAAATCAAACGTCTTACATGCTGCGGGGCTTTTCTACACCAGGTTCTGCCTGTTATAAAATTGGGCTACAACCGATTGGTAGTGTGCACACGTGGGACAGGAATGTGCTGGCCCACTTTGCCATCAGTACTTCCCCCATCACGTCCATCCATGGCCTGGATTTTCTCTATTTCCCGATATAATGAAGTTCTATTTTAGAATTGAGTTGTTTTTTCAATCACTTCCATTTTCATAAAGTGATGACGAATTTGCTCTTCTTCTCAGTTTTCGAGGTTGCGACTGTATTCTGCAAAGAATGATCTGTCAGAGGACTGAGCCATGGGAACCCTTCTTTGACAGATTCTAAATGAGTTCACCCAGGAAGTAACAACTGCCGAGAACATTCTAATGATATCATTTACAATGCACTTTAACACCTGAAGGGCCAGAGGCTGCAAAATTGAAGGCATGAGAAGAAGTTACCTGTGCTCGCAGGCCATCAGTCTTCACACTGTAAGAAACCTTTCCCACCATCATTAAGATAGCAGGACAGTAAAATATTTCAAAAAGTTGCTGCTTTCTCAGGGAATCAAGACAATCAAGTTGTCTGCGAGGTTTTCAATGTTCTTCTTCATGGTGAGAAAATGGATGAAGGATTTCTGCAGGTTGTAAAGGTTGTAAAGGTTGCAGGGGGACGTTCCCAGGACATCCGTATTGATATACACGTGGCAAGAGATATAGCATACAGCAGTCTCAGCAGTCATAAATTGTTCTAAAAAGTCATATGTGATCCTTCAATTTTGGATAATCAAAACATTGAAGAGTTTTCAGATGAGGAGTGGATAAGCAGCAGCTCCATATGAAGCCCAAGGTCGTAACTATAGGGGGTGCAGAGGTTATGATCGCACCCAAGCCCAAGAGGTTTAGGGGGCCCTTATGCTGTCACTTTCCCATATGAGAAGACTATTACTATAAACCATACATTATAGTCTCGCACAGTCTTTGCACTGAGGCCCACCAGCTTCTAGTTACGCCACTGATGAAGCCAGATGAAGATGAGCAGACCCATGTCTAGTTTTCTAGGGAGGAGTCTAAAGAGTTCAATTGGGGTCTTTCACCAAGTTTCTTGGTCTTGTGCTCCACTGGTAATAAGGAAAGCCCAAAAGTTTGTTCCCCAACATATCAACTACCATCTATCTCAATGTCTAGCCTGGAGTTTCACCACTGACCAGTGGGGTGTTGTCTCTGTGAGACTGATGAATTTTGCAGCAGTGTGCTTAGATATTCCATAAGTCCCATAAGATTTAAAGGACCCAATGGACCACAATTGTCATGGACATGTTGTGCTATTCCAATTAGACACAAAGGGGAACATTTTCATACCTGGCGTACACCAAAAGTGCATTTTCCGATGATAATATAATAATAATAATAATCTTTATTTCTATAGCGCCATCAAATTACGTAGCGCTTTACAAATCATAGGGGAAATATACAACTATATTACATTACAAAGAACAAACAGTCATATGGAACAATAGGAGTGAGGGCCCTGCTCACAAGAGCTTACAGACTATGAGGATGAGGGGGTGACACAAGAGCTTACAGTCTATGAGGATGAGGGGGTGACACAAGAGCTTACAGTCTATGAGGATGAGGGGGTGACACAAGAGCTTTACCGTCTATGCGGAATGATGGGGGTGACAACAAGAGCTTTACAGCGTATGAGGATGCATGGGAGGGTGACACAAGCAGCGTACAGTCTAATGAGGATGAGGGGGGGGTGAACAGGAGCTTACAGTCTAGAGATGGGGGTGACACAACATGGCTTACAGTCATGAGGATGAGGGGGTGACAACACAGAGCTTACAGTCTATGAGGATGAGGGTGGGACAAGAGCGACAGTCATGAGGTGAGTGGATGACACAAGAGCTTACAGTCTATGAGGTGAGGGGGGTGAACAAGAGCTTAAGTCTATGAGGATGAGGGGGTGACACAAGAGCTTACAGTCTATGAGAGGGACACAAGAGCTTACAGTCTATGAGGATGAGGGGGTGGGGACACAAGAGCTTACCGACTATAGGATGAGGGGGTGAAGAAGAAGAGGTTGTAAATGGTCCAGCTAATCTTTATAGGGAACCAAATAAAATAATTTAATAAATAATTTACTAAACAACGATGTTGCTGCTTGGACCAGCCATCAGTCGCCATCTTATTTACAGGGTCTCGGTGAAAAGACTGCAGAGAAGCCTGGAGCTGGGTTTATATCAGCTGTTTGCCAGATAAACAGATAGGATATTAATCGGATGGATTAGTAAAGGAGAGTAGAGTGACATTTCAAGCAGTTAGCGAGTGTGATAGGCTTGCCAAAGAGATGGATTTTAAGACAAGGTTAGTTTGGAGGGTGGGGTATTGTATCAGAGTTGGGAAGGCAGGGAATTCCAGAGAATTGGGCAACTAGAGGAGGAAGTCCGATACGTGCATGGGAGGTTCGAATTAAGGTAGAGATTAATCTAATGTCACGGCAGATCGAAGAGCACGGGGAGGCGAAGACTGAGATGAGAGAAGAGAGATGATATAATCAGGTGGCCGCAATCACTAAGATCGTGCGCCCATATCCGTGCATGTGTCGTCCTCCCCGCTATCGGAGGAGAGAGTCACCATTATTTCGTGGTGCATCTAAGTACATTGAGTCCGCGGCACACCCACTAAATTGTGTCACGTGTAAGCACAAGTCGGTTGAAATGAGCAGCGACCCCTTAGTAAATGAGCCCAATGGATCACATTTATATGACCTGAAAGTGATGAATTTTGCTATTGCATATTATGGAAAAAAAAAACAAATAAGAAAAATTATTTGACCTAGAAACTGTGAGAGCCGAAATTTTCAACCCTACAAATTCTGTAGCACATCATCAGTTGACCCTGACAAAACTACAATTTTTTTGGAAATACTGCAACAATATCATTGGCTGCATAGAAAAGTCATTGTATTGTAATGTTGTCAATAATGAGAACAAAAAGCATTAATTGGATGCACACTTTTCACAAATATAAACAATCCAAACCACCAGAAGGGAAGGCCAAGGGGACACATTCTAAGTCGATGACACTTCTATGAGAACAAATCCCAGCAGTTGTAGACAATGGAAAAATTATTACAGCGAAAAAGAGACTTTTCTGCAAATGTTCTGTGACCATGACCAAGGATAGAATCTAACACTTGACCATTTTTTTGCAATAATTTTAGGACGGGACCAGGTTGCAACAATTTCTAGAAAACATTACAGAGAATTCATAACACAAAGGTTATAGAAAAAAGTTTGAAATGTCACGTTAAAATCTCTATAAAAGCATTTTTGCACCAAAATGTTGGGGGTTGGTTTTATGGCTTTGTTTTGAGAAGGCTGGTCATAGACGTTAGATGTATAATAACGTAAATTTCCGACTATACCGACTGTAGATATGGGGCAAATAAGGATTGAGTTTTGCACTAGGGAGATAAGCTGCCACTAGAGGGTGTCATTTGGGTGACAACTATTCTACTTTGTGGCCAAATTAACAGAAGTGGATTCAAAAAAAACTATTTTGACTTCTCTTCCAGCCGATATGTTTCCGGATTTGGACTAAAAAAGAACCTACTAGTGATTAACCATTATAATCATCATTATAAACTACCATGTTTTCGGATACTAAGGCGCAAAAAAAATCCTTAGATTTTCTTAGAAATCAAGTGGGCTCCTTATAGTCCAGTGCGCTTATATATGAGAGCTGCCTTGAAATGTGCACAGGTCTGCCACCTGCTGGTCATTCATCCTATAATCAGGTGCGCCTATAATCCGGTGCGCCTTATATAGAACTTAGACATTTTAGCAGGCATTTATTAATGGTGCGCCTTATACTCAGGTGCGCCTTATAGCCCGAAAAATACGTAGATGTTAGTGGCACTTATCAGTTATCCTTCCGATCTCATGCGCTACCTCAAAAACCCTAACAACCGAAAAGGGTTAACAATGACAACATCTAGAAAATAGAGAATGTGGGCACCACACAGAGTGATATCCAATATTTCTAAATAAGTTCCGATTTTTAATCAAATGTCATTAAAACACATATTATAATCCATCTTTTATTGTTAAAAACACATATACCTCTAAATTCCAATGCAATATGTCACAGTAATGATAGAAATATTATACAAAAAATACAAAAAAAAGAATAAGTATGAATAGAATGTTAAAAATTATAAAAATTTATAAAAATACGTATAAAAGTTTCTGTCGGAGAATTATACATATCAACTCATCAGATAGCTCCAAGATAAATGTTAATTTTATCAATGATGATAAGAAGGTTAATATAGAATATTTTTTGTGCAATTTGGTCCAATGAAGCCTCAATAAATCAATGTCCAGGAGGCTCGTGCTTCGAATATAGGGCTGTGTCCGGGGAGTTAATAATACAAGAAGCTTATTGGTGCAGTTCAACACGAATCCACTAAATATCTAAGCGATTCCATGGATAGCCAAGCGATTATGTACAATATATTGACTTTTTCAGTGTTTTTGCCGTATCATTCCGCTGCACGAGGACGCCTTAAAGGGAGATTCTTGTCTGGCATTCACATTCTGTTCATTAATCTGCCATAGATAAACATTTCTTCAATTAGATGTTGTTAAAATTTTTTTTTACCGTGTGAAGATAATTTTCATAAATGTAGTCACAGTTCCCTATGAAACAAGACAGGTCCTTGGATACGACCACCTCAGCTGTAGTGATTGCACAAAGAAACAAAAGATTTTGTATATGAAAAGTCGGGGAGTTACTGTCATATCCCACAGGCATCCTGTGGTCATGATGCTGACCCATGTGGTCAGGCAGGACTCTATGCACACGTATGGCCACCGCTGCCAAATGAGGTGGTCGTGATCAAGGAAGCTATCCTCGTTTCAAGGGACAACTGACTACATTTATGGAAATTATCTTCACACAGGAACATTATTTTTAATAACATCCAATTGAAGAAATGTTTACCTATGGCAAATGCATTAAATAAAATGTAAAAATTCCAGATGGATGTCTCCTTGTATGTCTCCGATCGTCCCGTTCATGCGCATGTATGGAATGTTACGTCGGATTGTAAAGATTAGGAGGCGAGCACTACTCTGTTCCGATCCGGACATACATGAGAAAGAGAGGTGCGTGGAATGATTGTAATAACCACAGCAAGGCAACCGAACAACTCCGGTGGTATGTACAATGTAATCCCTAAAAATACACTGGATGAGTCTCCCAACTGGGAGTAAATATATTGTACATAATCGCTTTGCTATCGTGGGTAATCGCTTGATATTAGTGGATTCGTGTTGACACGCACCAATATAGCTGCCTTTATTAACTGCCCCGGATACTGGATATGATCCGACAGCACGAGCCTCCTGGACATGAGGGTATCCATCAGGGCATTTACATTTGATTAAATTAATTTGCCATATGTAAATATTTCTCCAATTGGAAGTAATTAAAAAAATGTTCCTGTGTGAAAAAATAATTCTCTAAAATGTAGTAATGTTGTCCCTTAGAAATGAGATAGCTTCCTTGGATACGGCCACCTCACTTTGGGCAGCGGTGGCCAGACATGCGTTATTGAGCTTGCTGACCACATGCCTTCAGGGTCATTACTACGGCCGGGCTGTGGGACTTCAGTAATCCTGGACATTTCATATACAAAAACTTTGTTGTCTTTGTGCAATCTCTCCAGCAGAGGTGGCCGTATCCAAGGACACACAGTCTTGTTCTAGGGGACCATACGACTACATTATGAGCAATTATCTTCACACAGGAACATTTTTTTTAATGAACATCTAATTGAAGAAATGTTATATATGGCAAATTAATGAAACAGAATGTGAATGCCCAGACGAGAATCTCCCTTTAAGGCTTATTGGAAACAATTAACAGAAAATATTCTATATAACCCTCCTTATACACTATTGAAAAATTAACAACTTATGCTTGGAGCTATCTGATGGAGTTTTTATTCGTTAAGTTCTCCGACAGAAACTTTTATTAAGTATTTTATTTAATTTTTAAATTTTATACATTCTATTATTCTATTTTTTTTTTGGTATAATATTCTATCAATTTCTGTGACCTATTGGGAATATTGCATTGGGTTTGCTGAAGGTATATGTCAATTTTAACAATAGAAAATGGATTATAATGGTGTTTTAATGGACATTTGATAAAAACAATATGATTTTATAATAGTTGCGTATCCTCTCTCTGTGGTAGCTGGTCATTCTCTCCATGATTAATTGAACTATTGAAATTCAGGTTCGCTTGCATTCTCTTTGAATACCTGACAAATCTATATGGACATCAGCTGTGAGTGTCAACCATGCCCCTCCATTTTGGTCATTTGAGGTCCATGTAGTGTTAGGCCCCGAAAGATCCGCACTTATTAGTCCTCTTTATGGATAAAAATTGTTGCGCCCCCTTTCTATGCCATCAGTTTCATTGGCATCTTCGCTTTAGATGTGAAGACCACCAATGAGCATTAATGGTGGGTGATGGCCATGATGTTATGTTATGTCTGATCACAGATTGCTGTGGTTCTAGCAGTCACCACATAGCAACCAACTGATTATTAGAGATGGCGTCTAAGAATTCTCCTGTTAATAACTAGGGCCAAAGATTAGCCTGCTGTCCTCTATCTCGGGGTCTCTCCATAACTATTACCAAAATATCTATATGGGAGTCACATTCACCTGATCAATGAAGATCGGAGCTAGTGTTAATTTCTCAAGCGACCATATCATATACTCAGAATGTAAAATTTGACGGTTGAGGAAAACAAGGAGGAACACAAGATTCTTACAGTCTAGCTGGGATGAGGGGATGCACCTGAGCGTACAGTCTATGAGAATGAGGGGGGGTGACACAAAGCTTACACGTCTGAGATGAGGGGGGTGACACAAGGTTTACAGTCTATAAGGATGAGGGGGGTGCAACACCGAGTCTTACAGTCTATGAGGGATTAAGGTGACAAAGTAGCTTACAGTCTATGAGGATGAGGGGTGACACCAAGAGCTTTACAGTCTATGAGGAGAGGGGGGTGACAAACTTACAGTCTATGAGGATGAGGGGGTTGACAACAAGAGCTTACAGCTCTATGAGGATGAGGGGGTGACCAAAGAGCTTACAGTCTATGAGGATGAGGGGTTTACACAAGAGCTGCCAGTCTATCAGGATGAGGGGGTGACACAAGATCTTACAGTCTATGAGGATGAAGGGTGACCACAGAGATGTACAGTCTCTGAAGATGAGGGGGATGACAACAACTACAGTCTATAGGATTAGGGGTGACACAGAGCTTACCAGTTATCGATGAGGTGATGGGGTGACAAACTTACAGGCTATGAGGATGAGGGGGTGACACAAGAGCTTACATCATGAGTATGAGTTGTGACACAGACTACCATATAGATGGGTACAAGACTTTCAGTCTATGAGGATGAGGGGGTGACACAAACTTAAGCTATGAGGAATGAGGGGTGGGGTGACACAGCTACAGTAAAGAAGGGTTGACCAGCTTACATCGATTAGGATGAGGGGTGACACAACGCTTACAGTCTGAAGGATGAGGGGGTGACGTACACATTGAGCTTACAGTTCATGGAAGGACTGGGGGAGGGAACCAAGAGCTACAAGTCTATGAGGATGAGGGGGTTGACCACTATGCTAAGATCTGTGAGAATGAGGGGGCTTTTAAACAAGAGCTACAGTCTATGAGGATGAGGGGGGGTTGACACAAACTAAGTCTATGAATAAAAGGTGACACAAGATCTTACAGTCTATGAGGATGGGGGTGGGTGACACAGAGCTTACAGATCTATGAGGATGATGGGGTGGACACAAACTTACAGTCTATGAGGAGGTAGGGGGTGAAACAAGAGATTACGTTTAGAGGTGATGAGGGTGACACAAGAGCTTGACAGTCTAGAGGAGAGGGGGTGACACAAAGCTACAGTCTAGAGGATTGAGGGGGGAACCAAGAGCTCAGTCGTTGAGGATGAGGGGGGGTGAAAAAGACTATTCACGTATTGAGGATGGGGGGTTGACCAGAGCTTCAATCTTGAGGATGAAGGTGGGACACAACAGAGCTTACATCTATGCGGATGGAGGATGAGGTTGAAACAAGAGCTTACATCTAGATAGAGTGGTGAGCCAGAGCTTACAAGTCTATGAGGGATGAGTGGTGTGAGAAAGAGCTGACAGTCTATTAGGTGAGGCGGTGACACAGGAACTTACGTCTATGAGGATTAGGGGTTGCCAAGAGCTTACAGTCGATGAGGAGAGGGGAGACAACAAGAGGCTTCAGTTCTATAGAGGAGGGGTGAACACGAGAGTTTACAAGTCTATGAGGATGTAGGGATGGGTGCACAAGAGTTACAGTCTATGGGAAAAGGGGCTGACACAAGACTACGTCTATGTAGGTAGGAGGGTGACAACGAGAGTTTACAGTCTAGGAGGATGAGGGGATGAACACAGAGCTTACGTTATGAGCGATGAGGTGGGCCACAAGAGCTTACAGCTATGAGGGTGAGGGGGGTGACACAAGAGAGTCTATCAGTCTGGAGAGTGGGTGGTGACACAAGGCGAATTCTATGAGGGAGGAGGTGACCAGAGCTTACAGGTTTTCTATTGAGGATTGAGGGGGGACAGAAGAGCTACAGTCTTGAGATGAGGGGGGTGGACACAAGAGCATTACAGTCTATGAGGATGAGGGTGGTGACACAGAGCTTACAAGTCTTGAGGTATGAAGAGGTGACACAAGAGGCTTACAGTCTATAGTGAGGGAGGGGGTGACAACACAGGCTTACCGTCTATTAGGATGAGGGTATACAAGACTTGAGATCTGGAGGATGAGGTGGTGACACAAAAAGCTTTACAGTCTGATGAGGATGATGGGGTGACACAGGAACTTACAGTCTAGGAGGATTAGGGGGTGAACAAGACATTACAGTCCTAATGAGTTGAGGGGAGACCGAAACTGAAGAGCGTTACTATAGTTTACGAGTCATGTTATGAGGGGTGAACCAGAGTTTACAGTCTAAGGAGAGCCGGGGTATACACACGAGCTTACAGTCCTATGAGGAGAGGGGCTGACACAAGAGTTGACAGTCTATGAGGGAGAGGTAAGCCTCTAAGGCCAGAGCTTACAGTATGAGGATGAGGGGGGGTTACACAAGCTTACAGTCTGAGGGTGTAGGGGGGGACACAAAGCTTCAGTCGTATTAGGGATGAGGAGGTGACACAAGGGGGAGCGTGTTACAGTGCTATGAGGATGAGGGGTTAATCAAAGCTGCAATCTATGAGATGAGAGAGGACACAAGAGCTACAGTCTATGAGAATGATGGGGGTGACACAAGTAGCTTAATTCTAAAAGGATGAGGAGGTGACCAAAGTTAAGCCGATGAGTATGAGGGGAGGACACAGAGCTATACAGTCTATGAGAATGAGGGTTGGTGAACGGCGCTGGAGAGCGGGTGACGTTTTAGGGAGTATTGGGTGATGTCGGGGTTGCTGAAGTGGTCTGGGGGTGAATGAGTGGGTTTGAATTGTGACTGTGGGGGGACTTGGGGGTGATGACATGTTGGTGTGTGTGAGGGGTGGTGTGATTTTGAATGTGGTGTGATGTGGTGGAGTGGGAGGTGTTTGAGTGAGTGTTGTTTTGAGCGGGGTTGCGTGTGGGTTGACGAGGGTGACAGGTAGTGGGTCGGGCCCAGGAGGGGAGGGGGAGTTGGTGGGTTCGGGACGAGGTGACGGGTTGCGGGGGGGTCGGTGGGGCTCCGGTGACGAGGGGGAGCAGGTGAGCGGTGTGGGTGGGGTCGGAGGTGGGGGGACACGGGTCGGTATGGGGGGTCGGGGGGGGTGTGGGTGGGACAGGTGAGGTGGTGTGGTGTGGTGGGTGTGTGGGTGTTGATTTGAGTGGGGGTGTTTTGTGGGTGATGAGGTGGGGGTGGGTGGCTGGGGTGGTTGGGGTGACACTTGTTTGACGTGTTGGGTTTGACACGGTGACGGGTTTGTGTGAGGGGGTGTGGGTTGTGTGTGTGAGGGACTGTTTGAGTGATGGTGAGTTGGTGACGTTGACACTGACCCACGGTGATGACAACCTGGGTTTTGATTGGTGAAACTGTGATTGACTGTTTGGGTGTTGACGTGGATTGACGGTGTGAGTTTGGTCCGTGTGGGTTGCATGGGGGTGAGGTTGTGACTGGTGACAGGGTGATTGGTGTTGTGTTGTTTGTGGTTGGTTGGGTTTTGAGTCGGGGGTGTGGTGTGTTGACACGTGTGACCGGTGGTTGGGGGTGTGGGGGGGAGGGGGGGGGTTGGTGGAGGTGGGGTTGGGGGGGTGAGTGGTGTGGTGATGCGTGTGGTGGAGTCTGATGTGGGGGGGGGAATTGGAAGTGACAAGGGTTGGGGATGATGAGTGACACAGTTGAAGTGGGTGGGAAAAATGGTTGAATTGAGGATGTTGGTGTTTTGAGTGTGACGGTGTTTGATGTGAAGTGTGTGATGTTTGATGTTTTGGGTGATGTGTAAGTGGTGAAAAATGATTGAGGGTGTGTCTGATTGTTGATTATTTTGATGTGGTTGTGTGGTGGGGGGTGTTGTGGTGTTGGTTGACGGTTTTGAGTGTGATTGTTGGGTTTTTGGGTTGTGGTGACGTGTTTTGTGTGAGTGTGTTGGAGAGTGGTTGCCGTATTGGACTGATTGTTGACACTTGACAGTGTGTTTGTGGTGTTGGGAGTTGGTGGGTGGTTGTGGGTGGTGAGGGGGCGGTTGTTGTGTTGGTGTTGTTGAGTGACACTTGAGTGAGTGGGGGGGTGACAGTGGCGGGTGTGATTGTGGATGTGGTGGGGTGGTTGACACAAGAGCTTACAGTCTAGAGGATGAGGCGGGTGACACAGAGCCTACTTCTATGGATGAGGAGGTGACACAAAGAGTTTATAGCTTATGAGGCTGAGGGGGTGGGTGGTGACACAAGAGCTTACAGTCTATAAGGATGAGGAGGGGTGGTGACACAAGAGGTTTACAGCCTATGAGGATTTGAGGGGGACACAAGAGTACAGTCTATGAGAGGAGGGGGTGACACAAGAGCTACAGTCTATGAGGCTGCAGGAGGTGACCAAGAGTTACAGTTCTAGGAGGATGAGGGGTGTGAATCAAGAGCTTGAAATCTGTGCGGCTGGAGGAGAGGACACAAGAGTTAAGTTATGAGAATGAGGGCGTGGGTGGTGACACAGAGCTACAGTTATGAGAATAAGGGGGTGACACACGCAAGAGCTTACTCTATGGGATGAGGAGGCGACCCAAAGATGTTACAGTCTATGAGGATGAGGGTGACTCAAGAGCGTCCGTCTATGGAGGAGAGGGGGAGAGGACCCACGATCTTCACGTCTATGCGGATGGAGGGGCGGACCCACGAGCTACCGTCTCTGAGGATGAGGGAGGACACAAGAGCCTACAGTCTAGGGGCTGAGGGGCGGTTGCCAAAGCGCCTTCAGTCTAGAGGCTGCGGGGTGACCCAATCGCTACCGTCTATGCGGCTGCGGGGCGGCCCCCCCGCTCGCCAGTCTATGAGACTGAGGGGGTGGGACACCCGAGCTTACCGTCTATGCGGCTGAGGATGGTTGGTGCCTACAGCGCTTCCAGTTCTGCGGATGAGGGGCTGACCCCCGAGCTTCCAGGTCTTGCGACTGAGGGGGTGCCCCTGCGCCTTACCCATCTCTGCGGCTGCATGAAGGGGTGACACAAGAGCTTACAGTCTATGAGGATGAGGGGTGACACCGAGCTCAGTCTATGGGGGTGAGGGGGTGCCCCAAGAGCTTACAGTCATATGCGGATGAGGGGTGACAAACGAGCTTACAGTCTATGAGGGATGAGGGGGTGACACACGAGCTTAAACAGTCATGAGGAGGAGGGGGGGTGGACACAACTACCGTCTATGAGGATGAGGGTGTGACCACAAGGCTTACAGTATGAGGTGCGGGGGGTGACACAACAGAGCTTACAGCTATGAGATAGGGGCGCTACCCTCAGAGCTTACAGGTCTAGAGGGTGAGGGGGTGGTGACACAAGAGCTTACCGTCTCTGAGGCTGCGGGGGCCCCAAGAGCTTCCGTCTACTTTGCGGCTGAGGGGTGACGGGCGGTGCACCCGAGTTTCCAGTCTATGCGGCTGAGGGTGGTGCCCCACGCGCTTACAGTCTATGAGGATGGCAGGGGTGACACAAGGCTACAGTCTTATGAGGGTGAGGGGTCGACACAAGAAGCTTACAGTCGGATGAGGAGAGGGGTGGACACAAGAGCTTACAGTCTATGGAGGAGTTGAGAGGGAGACACAAGAGGCTTACAGTCTATGAGGATGAGGGGTGACACAAACTTACAGTCTATGAGGATGCGGGGGGTGATGACACAAGAGTTACAGTCTATGAGGATGAGGGGGGTGAACAAGAGTTGACAGTCTATGAGGATGAGGGGTGACACAGAGCTTACAGTCGATGCGGATGAAGGGGTGACACAAGAGTTACAGTCTTGAGAATGAGGGGGTGACACAAGAGGCCTTACAGTCTATGCAGGATGAGGAGTGACACAAGAGTTTAAGTCGATGAGATGAGGGCGTGACTTCAAGAGTTGCAATATATGAGGAGAGGATGAGGAGAGGACAACAAGAGCTTACCGTCTATGAGGAATGAGGGGTGACACCGAGCGTACAGTCTATGAGATGAGGGGTTGAATCAGAGTGCAATCATGCGGATGAGGAAGAGGACACAAGAGCTTTACAGTCTATGAGAATGAGGGTGGTGACACAAGAGCTTACAGTCTCTGAGGATGAAGGGGTGGACACAAGCGCTTACAGTCTAGGAGGATGAGGGGTGACACCAGAGCTTACAGTTAGGAGGATGAGGGGGGGTTGACACAAGAGTTACAGTATATGAGGATGAGGGGTGACACCAGAGCTTACGTCTTGAGAATGGGGGTTGACACAAGAGCTTACATTCTATGAGGGATGCAGAGGTGACAAAAGAGCTTACAGTCAGCTATGAGGATGAGGCGGGGACACAAGAGCCGACTTTATAGAGGATGAGGATGGTGACACAAGAGCTACAGTCTATGAGAATGAGGGGGTGCCACAAGAGTTACAGTCTATGAGGATGAGGAGGTGAAACAAGAGTTACAGTCTGATGAGGATGAGGTGTGGAATCAAGAGCTGCAATCTGTGAGATGAGGGAGCGGACACAAGAGTTCATAGCTATAGAATGAGGGGGGGGGTGACACACGAGCTTACAGTCTATGAGGATGAGGGGAGGACACAAGAGCTTAAAGTCTATGAGGAAGAGGGTGACAAAGAGTTGACAGTCTATGGGGATGAGGAGGGAACAAGAGGTACCAGCCTATGAGGATGAGGGGGAGGACACAGAGTTACCAGTCTATGAGAATGAGGGGGTGACACAAGAGCTTAAAGTCTATGAGGATGAGGAGGTGACACAAGAGTTTACAGTCTATGAGGATGAGGGGTGAATCAAGAGCTTGCAATCTGTGAGGATGAGGACGAGGACACAAGAGCTTACAGTCTATGAGAATGAGGGGGTGACACAAGAGCTTACAGTCTATGAGGATGAGGGGAGGACACAAGAGCTTAAACCGTCTATGAGAATGAGGGGGTGACACAAGAGCTTACAGTCTATGGGGATGAGGAGGCGACACAAGAGGTTACAGTCTATGAGGATGAGGGTGACTCAAGAGCTTACAGTCTATGAGGATGAGGGAGGACACAAGATCTTACAGTCTATGAGGATGAGGGGAGGACACAAGAGCTACAGTTCTATGAGGATGAGGGGATGACACAAGAGCTTCTTACCCGTCTATGAGAATGAGGGGGTGACACATAGAAGCTTACAGTCTATGAGGATGAGGGGGGGGGGGTTGGGGGTGGCGACACAAGAGCTTACAGTCTATGGGATGAGGGGGTGACACAAGAGCTAAAGTCTATGAGGATGAGGGGTAACAAGAGTTACAGTCTATGAGATGAGGGGTTATACAAGAGCTTACGTCTATGAGGATGAGGGGGGGTTGGACACAGAGTTACAGTTATGAGGATGATGGGGTGACACAGGAAAACTTTCGGTCTATGAGGATGGGGGGTGAGGGGGGGTGACCACAAGAGCTTACCGTTATGAGGCTGAGGGGAGGACACACAGAGCTGATAGTCATGAGGAGGAGGGGTGACACAGAGGTTTACAGTCTATGAGGATGAGGGGGTGGTGGTGGTGACACAGAGCTTACAGTATATGAGGACACGGGCTGACACAGGAGCTTACAGTCTATGAGGATTGAGGGAACGGTGATGGGACAAAGAGCTTACAGTCTATGAGGACAAGGGCTGACACAGGAAGCTTACAGTCTATGAGGATGAGGGGGTGACACAGAGCTTACAGTCTATTGGCGTTGAGGGGATGACACAAGAGCTTACAGTCTAAGAGGTGAGGGGCTTGGGGACACAAGAGCTTACAGTCTATGGGATGAGGGGTTTTGTGGACACAAGAGCTACAGTCTATGGATGAGGGAGGTGACAACAGATCTTAAGTCTTTGAGGAGAAGGGGTGGACACAAGAGATTACAGGCTATGAGGAAGGATTGATGCGGTGACACAAGAGCTTAGTTATGAGGAATGCGGGGGGGTGGCACAAGAGCTTACAGTCTATGACGGATGAGGGTGACACAAGAGTTTACAGGTCTATGAGAATGGGGGGTTGACACAAGAGCTTACAGCTATGAGGATGAGGAGGGGGTGACCAAAAGAGTTACAGTCCTGAGGTGAAAGGGGGGTGACCACAAGACCTACTTTCGATGAGGCTGAGGAAGGTGAACAAGAGCTTATATGCTAAGAGGATGAGGGGGGTGACACAAGAGCTTACAGTCTATGAGGATGAGGAGGTGACACCCAAGAGGTTACAGGCCTATGCGGGATGAGGGGACGGACACAAGAGCTTACAGGCTAGGAGAACTGAGTGGGGGGTGACACAAGAGCTTACAGTCTATGAGGATGAGGAGGTGACACAAGAGTTTACAGTCTATGAGGATGAGGGGTGAATCAAGAGCTTGCAATCTATGAGGATGAGGAGAGGACACAAGAGCTTACAGTCTATGAGAATGAGGGGGTGACACAAGAGCTTACAGTCTATGGTATGAGGGGTGCCACAAGAGCTAAAGCTATGAGAATGAGGGGGTGACACAAGAGCTTAAGGTCATGGGGATGAGGAGGCGGAACACAAGAGGTGACAGCGATGAGGGGTGAGGCGCCTGACCCAAGAGCTTCCAGTTATGAGGATGAGGGGGACACAAGAGCTTACCGTCAGGAGAATGAGGGGGTGACACAAGAGCTTTAAAGTCTATGAGGAGGAGGAGGTGACACAAGAGTTTACAGTCTTGAGGATGAGGGGTGTTGGAATCAAGAGCGTGGCATCTATGAGGATGAGAGAGAGAGGACACAGGAGCTACCAGTCTATGAGATGAGGGGGTGACACAAGAGCGTACAGTTATGAGGTGAGGGGAGGACACAAGAGCTAACAAGTCCATGAAATGATGGGTTGAAAAGAGTTACAGTCCTATGGGGATGAGGAGGCGGACACAAGAGGTTACAGTCTATAGGATGAGGGGGACAAAAGAGTTAAGGCTATGAGGATGAGGGCGTGACACCAGCGTTACAGTCTATGGAGATGAGGGGGTGGACACAAAGAGCTTGACGTTCATGAGGATGGTGGGAGGTGACACAAGAGCTTACAGTCTTATGGGATGCGGGAGGTGACACAAGGCTTACAGTCTATGAGGATATGAGGGGTGACCAGGAGCTTACAGCTATGGGTTGAGGGGGGACACAAGAGCTTAGTCTATTTAGGTGCAGACTTGTATAGGAGAGAGGGGTGACACATAGAGCTTAAGTATATGAGGATGAGGGGGTGACACAAGATACAAGTCGTATGGGAGGAGGGGTGACACAAGAGTTACAGTCTATGAGGATGAGGGGGTGACACAAGAGCTTACAAGTCTATTGAGGATGAGGGGGGACACAAGAGCTACAGTCTATGAGGATGAGGATGTGACACAGCTTGCATAATGGTCAGCCATTCTTTTTGTAAGAAAACAGATTAAATTTTCATAAATGAAAAAAGGCTGTGCTGGAAACCATACAGCCGGCATCTTATATACAGAGTCCAAAGTCAGTGGGACTGCAGAGAAGCCTGGAGATAAAACAAATAGAACAGAGAAAACCCATAGTACACCGGTGCTGTGATTGTCCATATGACAGGCCACTTCTATACCATCCAGAGACTAGAGACATGGCTCCTGTGTGAATTAACTTCCTCCATGTACATTATAGTATTGATCACAAGTCTGTCTCTCCATTTTATACTCTCCATGGAGATCAATCCTCCTGCACCTCTGATAGATATAAATATGAATTATTCATTGACACGGGACATTAGAATCGATTATATTGCAAAGGTTTTTACTTTATTATCATATATGTGTATCTAAATCTCAGGGGCCATTCTGAATACCAGATTTATACATGTATATCCTGTTGTCTTATCACTGATTCATTTAGCTGTGAGCTGCCTATCTATCTATCAATCTATCTATCTCATATCTATTTATTTATTTATCTATCTATCTATAAACAAACAAAAATTGCAAAGCAGCACAGCCTTCAGGAAAAAAGGTTCAGACGGGTGCATCCCAATACTCTTACCCAAAGAGGTGGAGATATAGAAGCAAAAAAGTGGCAGCAAGCCAAGAATCGTGGAAAAAAGTGTGAGGTTTTTCCATCTCTAGCACGTTTTCAGCTGGTAATCAGCCTTGGTTCAAGCCATGTAACAGGTGTTCAGCAAAGTGTTTAAATCGTTACACCAAAGTGATGTTTCAAATACGCCCATGAAAGGCAAAGTTTATGTTTACAGATCATCAACAAATGATACAAAGTGAAACAATCCCCGTGATAATTAAATCAACATGGCTTATTTGTGTTCCTCATCAGATTTAATTACATATAGAGCATAAATGCATGAAATCTTAAAGTGCATCAAAAATGGGATATTTAAAAAAAAAAAAATAAAAAAAAATAAAATAAACTTAATGGCTAAAAGCACCTGTGTGTTCTATCCCCACGTCGCGCAGGACGCGCGCCAGCGTCTCAGTAGGGTGGTATGCGCATGACCGGACTAGGGAAGGAAAGGAAAAGTGCTGTAATGTCAATGCGAAAGTTCACGATGCATGTAGAGGAAAGGTATTGGGATTTGCATATTTACAAAAGGTTAAGTAGAAAAAAACTTTCTGGCGGATATGCGCATATATCCAGGTTTAAACAAGAGCATCTTGAAGAGGGAGGGGAAAACGATACCGACACAAGCCCTCTAAGGGAGAAATACTGGACCAGAATAAAAATGGTCAGAAAGAGGCAAATCACCATCACAGAAAAAGGGACCAAACTGCTAAAGATGCTGGGACAAAATTTGTGCCCAAATTGAAGTGGTTCACAAATATTGAGGGTCAAAGCATACCTATGCCGCCTAGATCAGTGATCAAGGTATCAATGTAGGGGTGTACCCCACATGGAAGTCGAGTGCACCTTAGTGTGTCGCACACTTTCCACATAAGGGGACGGACCCACCTAGAGTGGACTATAGGGATGTCCTAGTGAGTGTACTGCATCGGATACAAACTGATACCTGTGGACGCTTTATATGTAAAATTGTAGAGAAAAACAATACGGAAAAATGGGTGGTAGTGACAGCCGCGTTTCCAGGACCTCATGGTCCATACAGAAAAACATCAAAGAAGGCAACAGACATATATACAAAAAATATAAGTGGGGAATAACACAAAAAAAGAGATTTCAGCATTCTTCTTTAATCTGTGCGTTGCAGTGATGTTAGAGTGACAATGAATGATCTGAAAAAAGAATTAATAAATGGTATACAAAAGAACACCAAAAACCTAAGCAGGAGTAGATGGCAGGTAAGGTAAGGGACATGATGGGCAAGCAGGTGTTTAGAAAGATTCCAATGTCTTGAAATCAAAAACATTCAAGCCATTGGTTTTCATGGAATTTAATATGAATCCACTCCAGTCTCTTCTTTTCAGAAGTTTAGTCTGTCACCCCTCATTCTGGAGGGGATGGGAATCCTGTCAATTATCTAAACCTGAGTGGCCTTCAATATCGTTGGCACTCTTTAAAGGTTGGGGACCGGGAGATCCGTTCTGCCAATCTGAATCGTCGTATATCTTTGCTGGCTCATACGGATCTAAAATCAGAGTGGTTTATCCTACATACCACAGGTTGCATGGACATTGTAACAAATATATCACAAAGTCGAACAACAGGTAAGATAAATGGCTGAGAGGGAAAAAACCTCACACTTTTTTCCACGATTCCTGGAGTGACCGCCACTTTTTGCTTATATATTCTTCTATATATCTATCGATTTAGTATCTCCTATCTATCTATATATCTATCTCATATCTAAGCTATAATCTATATCTATTATCTATTATCTAATCTATTTATCCACAGATGATTGTAGCCTTTTCGCTGTATGAGGTGAAAGTCTAAATGCTTGATGGTTCTGGCAACGGTGGCGGACACAGATTAGAGTTGAAGTCCTGACACTTGGGTTAAGGTAAGTGACATTGGCTGGTGGGCCAAAAGTTCTCATGGCCTACCAGTGCATGATATGCTAGTCTCACCTCATATCTATCTATCGATCCATATAGCTCTCATCTATATACCGATCGTTCTTAACCCTTCAACCCTCCAATAGCATAGATGTCATACAGGACCCTTAATATCTTTACCTTTTTATGAAGTCCTGTAATGTGCAACAATTCTTTATTGGTGGGGATTCTGGTACATTTTTTCCAAATGGGGCTCACACAGGAGTTATGGAAACCTCAGCTTGCTACCATTAGGAGACTGACATGTGGAACAAATGGTTTTCAAAGCTGGTAAATCGGGAACGGCACTGTAAGTGTGACTGTAATGCATCAATCATCCCGAATGCCCTTCTATTGCCTGGCCCCACCCTAGGTGTGGGTAGTCAATATAGACATTCCCTCTCAGTGTCAAAATTCAAAAAGACGAGACAAGGACAAGAAAACACCCACAAGAATAGTATACCAGAGCCGAAGGTCCAAAAAGAGAGCAATAGAGTTAAAAATTGGGAACCCGAAGGACGTCTACATAGAGGGACAGAAGGTTTAGGATACCAGAATTAAAACAACATATCAAGATACCAGGACTTGCTACTACAGAGAATTATAGCAGGACAGAGCACTGACCAGGAGGAGTAATCATGTTACTGGTATGGAAGGTGCTTGGAGAGGAACACTGTCAATCAAAGAAGAAAATAGAGCATAGCTTGCACAGAGGGGTGTGTTTTGGGTACATAAACCAATCAAACATAACTCAGAAAAGCCAATAAAGCAGTATTCACATTAGCAATTTAAAGTAAAACCACAATGGGCGCAGTTACTATAGACTCCACTTTCGCAGGGTTTCCCGAAATTATTATCGCCGGGATTTTGGCGGCACGTGGTCGGATTTCGGCGCAGCTTTTCAACGCGACAGAAAACGGGGGCATGGCATGTCGGACAACCAAACGGATTTCGGAAAAACCACGGGATTTAAAAAACGTAACGTGGCAAGATCAAGAAAACTCAATGCACCGTGAAGAAGCAGGCGAAACTCCGGAGGACCTAGCGCAGCAGCAACAAAATACTGGATATCGGGGACGCACGACATTAGTGAATCCCGCGAACCCGAATTCAGTCGGACAACACGCCGTGGATCGCGACAGGACCCGGGTAAGTAAATGAGCCAAGGACAGTAATCAGCGCTCCTTCAGCCGACAATCCACAGAGACAGGTTGCGCTTGGGCACAGATGTTATAGTAAATTATTTACTGTATGCCAAAAAGCACTCACTTACACACACATGCGAGAGCACTGATCCCACATTAATCCACCGAATGTTCTAACTGCAAACAACAATACTGTCCTATCAGCTCATTACTGCTCCGGCGCCATTGTAGTACCTAGAGTGCGTATAATTGATAGGGGCGCTTAGTATTGCACCAACGTGTCTTCATAAGTAATGACTACTATGGCTATCAATCAGTTTTATGAGTGTCTCATACAAGCCATAAATATAACGGCCTGTCACTTATTAGGTAGCAAAGTGTTCATTTCTGCTGTCTTTTAGGGATGGGATCGTTTTTAATGCATTGGGTCAACAAAAGCAGGCAATAACAACACTTAAGTCAACTTAAAAACCAGACTAAGACTCTCCCTCTGTCACATCGCTGTAATCTTAGAAGGTCCAAGACAGAATCTATGGAGCGGTGGACAAGTAATGGTGAATTGTACTTGTCAGCAAGACGGGGGCCCCGAGTGTCGCATAGGCTCAACATGGGGACGTTTTGTACTGGGAACCTGTGGTATATGTTACCCAAAAAACAGATAAACTTATTTGCGGGAAGATACAGGCGTTAATCCTTGAATTTGAGCACCCTCGGGTAACAGTAAAGGCAAATATTTCGACAGTTTGACATGTTGTCATAAGTTCCGAAAGTACATTAGTAACACACTAATTCCATTAAAATGTCAAGGGGGTCATTAGATTGTAACAAAGGGTGAGGACGACTGAAAATACCATAGGGTAATAGTAGGGTAGGGGACATAGCGGGTAATATAAGCAAAACCCAGCTTCCTGCAGCAAACGGGCATGAGCTAAGTTTGCAGACCTTGCAATGTTTTCCAATGCAGGGGAGCGAATTCAATTCAGTTCTTTATGAAAAGGGTATTCCGGACATTCTTTGACCACGGATCCTTAGAAATGGCAACATGGTTCTGTCTGGGTTTATTATACTTGGCATGCTAGTGATGTCTGTGCTACAGCAATGTGGATACTTTGTCTTCAAGTTGTGAAGTTCACATCTAATTCAAGGTTCTGGTTGTTAGAAAATCCCATCAAGAGGATGGCTGGCTAGACCAGACAGCACGGATAGGTAGGCATGGGGGAGATTATTGATCCGTCCACAACAGAATTCTGCATAATTTGCACTTAGAGATCTGGTGATCCTCAATCGGGGCAATACTGGTATATGTGACTGCAGGGTCACTTCTCACCTTAGGGCACTGACTTAGGGGACCCTATCAAATTGGGGTGGACGCATAGTCATCTTTCGGGATGCTGTCGTGGCACATGCTCGAAACACGTCAATCTCGGCAAAAATCTCTATGATGCGTCGATGGTGCCGGGGCTGTGATGATTTGTCTTTATGCCGGCGTGGGCCGGTTGAACGACACCTAGGGCATTCCTAGCAGCGGTACAGATGATGGGGGTGTACTAAGGAGATGGAGCATTAGCCTCGTGGCGTGGGGGCCGGATCGTCAAGGCTTCCAGGCCCTTATGCTGGACGGTGATTAGCGCTAGGGGTTGCAATGGTAATGTGTGCACGGAATATGTTGGGGCCTAATCCGGTTGGAAGGACATGTTTTCCTTTAGATATCACCGATAATATGGTGGATACCTCTTAGATAATACGTAATTGTGGATAAAAAAGGAAATTGTATAAAATGAGCATAATTGTTCATTATTTTCTGTTAGCAATCTGGACTAAAAGTAATAATTCCACTCTCTCTCTTTTTTAAAGGCTTCTGTACTTCAACTAAAAAATGGAAACTTACAAAGCTATTACCAGGCCGAAAATTGGATGCGGAGAAAACATGGTAGTATATATTGTAGTTCACTATAGTGATGTTGGTGGTTCGTATAAGATGTAATTAGTCTCACATAACGGGTTATGTACATACCGAGTTTTAAGCCATTTTCGCATATATATTGGTAATACTAAAATGTTCTCTGCATTCGGAGGGGAGGAGGTGTGATCCTGGTCTGACAGGGTCTTCTTGATCATGTGATCTCGAACGGTGACCTGTCCATATCCGACGTGCACACGACGTGTGAATGGAATCGAGGGCATTGTTGGTCGGGAACACCTCCCTAGTCTCAGAATGACCCATTATTGGGTAAGTTAGGTTTATATGCAGGGTAATCGAGTATGTTTATTATGATCATGAACCTAAGACGCGTGGCGTCGAAAACGCGTAGATCTTTGATTGTCCATTTGTGTGTAATTGCGATGCAGAAAAATAGGATATTTTTCAACAAAGCTAGCGTGGAGGTGTATGAAGGATGCAACACCGTGTTTGCTAAGACTATCTGTACGTAACCTGGGCCGGCGTATCTTACTTGATAAGGATTATCTTTAGGTACTTCTTATCCACTTATCCGACAGCAGCTCTAGGCGTTTGATAGTGTTTGTGATGTATACAGTCACTATCAAACAAACCTCAGCTTAGTAAGGTGACTTCGCCTTTTACCAGAACACAATGCTTCTCTCATTATACTGATCACAGTTTTTAATATAAATGTCTTTTTAATCGTGAACTATTAAAGTTAACTTTTATACCATATTTAGACGTTGATTAGGACACAAAGTTGTTTGTGTAATGACCTTAAGAAATCCATTAAAATCCATTCTGATAAACAGGACATTAATCATATATCCAGGCACCCTGACTGTGGTAATCTTCTTTATTCTTATAATTATTGTTATGCCGTGACCGCACTTTTCTAGAATCAATCTTTCTAAGATATGCTAATAATCCTGAGGGACTAACTACGCCCCTGTCTGCTGAGAGTCTGACTGTTACAAGCGGATACACTGTACTACACCTCCTTCCTGCTCCCTTAGCACTTGTTCATTCACACTTCCTGCTGTAATACAGTGTTAAAGGAGCAGGGGGCGTTGAAACAGTGTAACGAGCCTGTAAAGCCAGAGTTCAGGTACAGAGAACACTGCTGCCTCATGAGATCAGAGAAGTATTAACAAGCTGATGTAGAAGGAAGGAGCCGGGATAACACTATAGAGATACCACAGTCACGGGGCTGACTTGGAGAAACTGTCCTTGGTTATAGGATGGATTTTGATGATGAGGACCCTGAAGTGTAATTTAGGAGGACCCTCAGTTGGAATGCAGACCTAAATTGTATAGGGACGAGACTGAGAGAAAATGGGGGTGCATGAGTGGGAACCCTTTACAGAGGAATGGGGGCGAAGTGTTGGAGTCGCCCTCCCTATTGTAATCATTTGAACTATGGGGCACACACATAGTAGAGATCGCAATTATTCCTCTCATAAGCGTGTACCGTCCTCCGGCTGTGCTGCCAAAGGCCGGGCTGCGGGAGGGAGACCGTACTGCCGAAATGTTCGGAGTAGGCGGGTTGCCGGTGCTACTGCCATGTTCTGCGATGGCTGGTTCTCAAACCGCTACCATGACAGCTTCCGTGTGAGAAGAAGAGCGGAGTCAGAACTAGACTGACATTCGAGTGTGTAGTATCCAGTGATCCTTGTGGCCACACATACATCACGACACCCCAAGATAAGTTGTGCGTTGCGTTGGGTTTGTAGGGGAAAGACGAAAATATGAACGTTAGACATGAAGACAATTAGTCTTGAATCTATTTTGGTATGACCCACTTCCTTTACCACGTCCGTTTCGCACACCTCGATGCCAAGCATTGGCTGGATGGGAACCGACGGTACTTGCGGAGGTGAGAAAATGCTAAACAAACACGATCACGTTGAAATGAATGTGTATAGGAGAGAGGGGGTGTAAGAAATTTGAAAAACGCAATGGAGTCGGGATTGAAGTGTCCAGGACTGGCCTAGCAGCAGTGTACTTGCAGAGTGAGAGACACGTTGGCAAATCTGTCATGGGTTGATGGTATATGAGGGGAAGCAGGGAGTAGGTGCGACCTTGGACGAAGGCATATGTGCTCAATGAAACGGATGGAAGCTCAGGTCTAGGGGGGGGGGATGTGGTGTTGGGGGTTTGTGATGTAGTATCAATGCATATCTGTTAAATGTTATGATATATCACTATGTTGTGAATGTGCAGAATGTATATGCTTTTTCGGTGTTCAAAAAAAAAAAGGGGCATTTTTTTTAAAAATAAAGTTTCCTGGTTAAAACAAAAAAATTGGCTAGGGACTAATGTGTGCAAACCTAAATTTATGAGGACCAAAGGTATGGGGACACTGAAGTGTACATGTGTACATCACTATATTGCAGGATGCCAGACTGGAATTGTAGAAAATATTTTGCTACCTACACTAAAGGGATTGAACCTGGTTCTTCAACCGTGTGAAATTCACTTTAAAATGCTGTTTCATCAAGGAATTTATGTCAGTTGCCCAAGTCTAAGAAAAAAAACAATTCACAAATTTTGAAGTGGCACGAAATGTCAGTGTGAAAAGGAAGATACAAATGTGAAGGATACATATACAACCTGGTATGTTTCCAAAAACCAACATATCCCTGCTATTTCACTTCATGTTATATCAGCTATGTTGCTTTGGTATCTTGATGGACTAATGCAATGGCCTATGGAATCAGCTCTGGTGATGAGCCCCAGCTCATCTAGGCATTCAATATTCTATGCGATGAATGGCCATGCAACATCTGCATGCAGCCTATTGAGTGGCCTCAAGGTGCGTCTCATATTGGTAGTATGGGCCCCTAGGCTCATACCTGCATACAGTCTGTTTCATATTGGTGCGTGATGATGGCCCCTAGGCTCATCTCATTAGCTATTGAATGGGTCATCAGCTCATCTGCATACAGTCTTTTCATATGTCGTCGATATGGGCCCCTCCAGGCTCATCTGCATACAGTCTTTCATATGTCGTAGATATGGGCCCCTCAGGTCTCTGCTTACAGTCTTTCATATTTCGTGATATGGCCGATCAGGTCATCTGCATACCAGTTTCATTATTGTCGTAGATATAGGGCCCTCCGGCATAATCTGCATACAGATCTTTCATATTGTCGCTAGATTATGGGCTCCTCAGGACTCATCTGATTACCGTCTTTCACTATGTCGTAGATATGGGCCATCAGGCCTCATATGCATGACAGTCTTTTCCTATTGTGGTAGATATGGGGGCCCCTCAGGCTCATCTGCATACAGTCTTTCATATTGTGGTAGATGTCCTTTAAGGGGTTGTCCACTTTCATCAAATAATTAATATTGTATGTGTAATGAAAAGTTATACAATTTTCCAATATACTTTCCTTACCAATTTCTCATGGTTTCTAGATCTCTGCTTGCTGTCCTGCTATAGAAAGCTTCTATGTTTACTTCCACTGGATAGAAATTTGACCATGGTCATGTGATGGACACATAGGCGTAAAACCATTAAAATCACACGGCTCTGATTACTCTATGTGATACTAATGGATTGTGCACCCATGTGTCCATCAGATGACCATGGACAGATTTCTATCCAGTGGAAGTAAACATAGAAGCTTTGAGAGAGAAGCTGAGGAATTTATAAGTGGCCTAACTTTTCCTTACACAAAACATCAATTATTTGCTGAAAGTGGACAACCCCTTTAACACTCAACCCACTTCCCAGATGTCCCTTCCTATTTCCCACCTCATCCAATTGTGTAGACAGCTAGAAGGAGTTCCCTGAGCCAAAGTGCAGTACGTGGAGACAACAAGACAAACACAGAAGAATAGTCTCCAGAGCTGGGTCACAACAAATATATACAGCGTCAGCATATTCTGTTAGCGCTTCAGATTTGGGGAAACAACTTACAATATAATATACATCAAACTGTAATAACAGTCATATAAAACAATAGGAGTGAGGGCTGAGTCACAAGAGTTACAGTCTATTAGGATGAGGGGTGACACAAGAGCTTAAGGTCTATGAGGATGAGGGGGTGACACCAGGCTTACAGTCTATGAGGATGAGGGGGTGACACAAGAGCTTACAGTTATGAGGATGTGGAGGTGACACAATGAGCTTACAGTCTATGGGATGCGGGGTGACACAAGAGCTTACAGTCTATGAGGATGAGGGGTGACACAGAAGAGCTTACAGTCTGAGGATGAGGGGGTGACACAAGAGCTTACAGGTTATGAGGATGAGGGGGTGACACAGGAGCTTACAGTCTATGAGGATGAGGGGTGACACAAGAGCTTACAGTCTATGAGGATGAGGGGGTGACACAAGAGCTTACAATCTATGAGGATGAGGGGGTGACACTCTGTGCTGGATTTAGCTTAGGGAATCCTCATATCTGGGTAGGGGCCATTTCAAAGAACTTTCCCGGGTCAGTTGTGTAACTGGGAGAAGCTTTGCCATTGGTATAATGGGCATACAATTCACTCATCCACCAATTACTAGCAGCCATTGCCCTTTTCTCACAGTAGCCCCCATTTAGCTCTGTGCTGTGTACAGGCCACCTCATTGAGCTGCGATCGGCTAGTTATGTCTGTGATGTGCAGAAAACTTTCAGCTACAGTAAAATGCTGCAGATTTTCATTCCATAGTTTATAGCATGTCAGTCCTTTTAGGACTAATCTCTCCTAAATCTGGGGCATATATGGAGTACAACAACCTGTCGTCCTTGGCTTTTTTGCTGATCTGGGACCCCCATCGATCCTGTGATCTAGAGTCGGGCTATGCTCCCCGAGAGGAGCGGATAAGCCAGTGGCGCATGTCCGGCCTGCCCTGTTCCTCTCTGCTCCTCTCGGGGTCCGACAGAGGTACATCAACTTCCCCCCATTTTCGTGATATGTGGGGACCCCATTGATCAGCAAGGGGGCTGAGGTGCTTCTGCGCTGGAAGATACTGTGCTTAGGTTTGATATAAAGTAATGGTGTTTTACGCATGATCGCCTGTGACCGTGTATTGAGGCTACCCCCTTTTTTTTGGCTACCTTCATAGATGCATATAGCTGGATATACATCTTTCATTCTGCAGAGAGATCCATGTAAATCTATACCTGTTCTCTACTTCCTCTCTGTGCTGAAGGCTATGCTATTATTTAGCGCATAAAAGGGGCATAAACCTGTCAAATATGTGAAAAAGGACACCCTTCATCCTACACTCCCCTCATAAAAGGCTGTGAAATGTTATAGGATACATTTGTATACAGTTTTCTTCTTTGATGGTTATGTGATGTATAGGTGGGGCATAAACCGAATCTTTCCTGTGTCATGTGACAGACCCATTAGGTGAATTCACTTTTGTAGAAGTATATATCATTTTTTCTATGAGGATGAGGGGGTGACACAAGAGCTTACAGTCTATGAGGAGGTGACACAAGAGCTTACAGTCTATGAGGATGAGGGGGTGACACAAGAGCTTACAGACTATGAGGATGAGGGGGTGACAGAAGAGGTTGTAAAATGGTCCAGCTATTCTTTATAAGGGAACAATATAAAATAATTTAATAAATAATTTACTAAACAACGATGTTGCTGCTTGGACCAGCCATCAGTCGCCATCTTATTTACAGGGTCCTAGGTGAAAAAGACTGCAGAGAAGCCTGGAGCTGGGTATATATCAGCTGTTTGCCAGATAACAGATAGGATAGTACATCGGATGGATTAGTAAAGGGAGAGTTGACATTTCAAGCAGTTAGCGAGTGTGATAGGCTTGCCTAAAGAGATGGATTTTAAGAGCACGTTTGAAGCTTTGGAGGGTGGGTATTAGTCTCAGAGTCTGGGGAAGGGCATTCCAGAGAATTGGTGCAACTCGGGAGAAGTCCTGGATACGTGCATGGGAGGTTCGAATTAAGGTAGAGATTAATCTAATGTCACTGGCAGATCGAAGAGCACGGGAAGGGCGATAGACTGAGATGAGAGAAGAGAGATGATAATACAGTGTGCCGCAATTCACTAAGATCGTGCGCCCAATATCCTGCATGTGTCGCCTCCCCGCTCAGGTCGGAGAGAGTTCACCATCTATTTAGTGGTGCATCTAAGTACATTGAGTCCGACGGCACACCCACTAAATTGTGTCACGTGTAAGCCACAAGTCGGTTGAAAATGAGCAGCGCAACCCTTAGTAAATGAGCCCCAATGGATCACATTTATTATGACCTGAAAGTTGATGAATTTTGCTATTGCTATTATGGAAAAAAAACAAATAAGAAAAATTATTGTGACCTAGAACTGTGAGAGCCGAAATTTTACAACCCTACAAATTCTGTAGCACATCATCAGTTGAACCTGACAAAACTACAATTTTTTTTGGAAATACTGCAACAAAATCATTGTCCGCATATAAAAGTCGTTGTATTGTTAGATGTTGATCAATAATGAGAACAAAAAGCATTATAATTGGATGCACACTTTTCAAAAATTTAAAAAATTCCAAACCCACAGAAGGAAGGACAAGGGGACACATTCTAAGTTCTATGACACTTCTATGAGAACAATCCCAGCAGTTCGTAGACAATGGAAAAATTAACAGCGAAGAGACTTTTCTGCAAATGTTCTTGACACGCTGACCTAAGAAGATCTAACACTTGACATTTTTTTTGCAATAATTTTAGTACGGGACCAGGTTGTAACAATTTCTAGAAATCATTACAGAGAATTCCTACACAAAGGTTATGAGAAAAATGTTGAAATGTCACTTAAATTCTCTATAAAATGCATTTTTGCACCAAAAATGTTGGGGGTTGGTTTTTATGGCTTTGTTTTGAGAAGGCTGGTCATAGACGTTAGATGTATAATAACGTAAATTCCCGACTCTACCCGACTGTAGATATGGGGCAAATAAGGATTGAGTTGTTGCACTAGGGAGATAAGCTGCCACTAGAGGGTGTCATTTGGGTGACAACTATTTCTACTTTGTGGCCAAATTAAACAAGAAGTGGATTCAAAAAAACTATTTTGACTTCTCCTTCCAGCCCGATATGTTTCCGGATTGGACTAAAAAAGAAACTTACTAGTGTGATTAACCATTATAATATCATTATAAACTACCATAGTTTTCGGACTATAAGGCGCACAAAAAATCCTTAGATTTTCTTAGAAATCAAAGGTGCTCCTTATAGTCCAGTGCGCCTTATATATGAAGAGCTGCCTTGAACTGTGCACAGGTCTGCCACCTGCTGGTCATTCATCCTTATAATCAGGTGCGCCTTATAATCCGGTGCGCCTTATATATGAACTTAGACATTTTAGCAGGCATTTATTAATGGTGCGCCTTATACTCCGGTGCGCCTTATAGCCCGAAAAATACTGTAGATGTTTAGTGGCACTTATCAGTTTATCCTTCCGATCTCATGCGCTACCTCAAAAACCCCTAACACCAGAAAAGGGTTAACAATGACAACAGTCTAGAAAATAGAGAATGTGGGCACCACACAGAGTGGATATCCAATTATTTCTAAATAAGTTCCGATTTTTTAATCAAATGTCATTAAAACACATATTATAATCCATCTTTTATTGTTAAAACTTACATATACCTCTAAATTCCAATGCAATATGTCACAGTAATTGATAGAATATTATACTAAAAAAATACAAAAAATAGAATAATAGAATGTATAAAATTATAAAAATTTATAAAAATACGTAATAAAAGTTTCTGTCGGAGAATTTAACTAATACAACTCCATCAGATAGCTCCAAGATAAATGTTAATTTTATCAATGATGTATAAGAAGGGTTAAATATAGAATATTTTTTGTGCAATTTGTTCCAATGAAGCCTCAATACATCAATGTCCAGGAGGCTCGTGCTGTCGGAATATAGGGCCCTGTGTCCGGGGCAGTTAATAATACAAGCAGCTATATTGGTGCAGTGTCAACACGAATCCACTAATATCTAAGCGATTCCATGGATAGCAAAGCGATTATGTACAATATATTGACTTTTTCAGTGTTTTTGCCGTATCATTCCGCTGCACGAGGACGCCTTAAAGGGAGATTCTTGTCTGGGCATTCACATTCTGTTTCATTAATCTGCCATAGATAAACATTTCTTCAATTAGATGTTGTTAAAATTTTTTTTTACCCGTGTGAAGATAATTTTTCATAAATGTAGTCACATGTTCCCTTAGAAACAAGACAGTGTCCTTGGATACGACCACCTCAGCTGTAGTGATTGCACAAAGAAACAAAAGATTTTTGTATATGAAAAGTCCGGGAGTTACTGCATATCCCACAGCCATCCTGTGGTCATGATTGCTGAACCCATGTGGTCAGGCAGGACTCTATAGCACACGTCTGGCCACCGCTGCCAAAATGTGAGGTGGTCGTATCCAAGGAAGCTATCTCGTTTCTAAGGGACAACATGACTACATTTATGAGAAATTATCTTCACACAGGAACATTATTTTTAATAACATCCAATTGAAGAAATGTTTACATATGGCAAATGCATTAAATAAAATGTAAATTCCCAGATGGATGTCTCCTTTGTATGTCTCCGATCAGTCCCGTTCTCATGCGCATGTATGGAAATGTTACGTCCGGATTGTAAAAGATTAGCGAGCGAGCACTACTCTGTTCCGATCCGGACATAACATGAGAACGAGAGGTGCAGTGGAATGATTGTAATAACACAGCAAGAGCACCGAACAACTCCGGTGGTATGTTACAATGTAATCCCTAAAAATACACTGGATGAGTCTCCCAACTGTGAGTAAATATATTGTACATAATCGCTTTGCTATCTGTGGAATCGCTTAGATATTAGTGGATTCGTGTTGACACTGCACCAATATAGCTGCCTCTTTTATTAACTGCCCCGGATATAGGGCTCTATATTCCGACAGCACGAGCCTCCTGGACATTGAGGGTATCCCATCAGGGCATTTACATTTGATTAAATTAATTTGCCATATGTAAATATTTCTCCAATTGGAAGTAATTAAAAAAATGTTCCTGTGTGAAAATAATTTCTCATAAATGTAGTAATGTTGTCCCTTAGAAATGAGATAGCTTCCTTGGATACGGCCACCTCACATTTTGGCAGCGGTGGCCAGACATGCGTTATTGAGCTCTGCCTGACCACATGCCTTCAGCGTTCATTACTACGGGCCGGCTGTGGGACCTGCAGTAACTCCTGGACATTTCATATACAAAAACTTTTGTTTCTTTGTGCAATCTCTCCAGCAGAGGTGGCCGTATCCAAGGACACAGTCTTGTTTCTAGGGGACCATACGACTACATTTATGAGAAATTATCTTCACACAGGAACATTTTTTTTAATAACATCTAATTGAAGAAATGTTTATATATGGCAAATTAATGAAACAGAATGTGAATGCCCAGACGAGAATCTCCCTTTAAGGCTTCATTGGAACAATTAACAGAAAATATTCTATATTTAACCCTCCTTATACACTATTGATAAAATTAACACTTATCTTGGAGCTATCTGATGGAGTTGTATTCGTTAAGTTCTCCGACAGAAACTTTTATTGCGTATTTTTATTAATTTTTAAAATTTTATACATTCTATTATTCTATTTTTGTTTTTTTGGTATAATATTCTATCAATTTCTGTGACCTATTGGGAATATTGCATTGGGATTTAGAGGTATATGTAAGTTTTAACAATAGAAGATGGATTATAATATGTGTTTTAATGACATTTGATTAAAAAATATGAATTTATTTAGAAATAGTCTGATATCCACTCTCTGTGGAGGTGTCATTCATATAATATTGAATATTGAAATTCGGGTTCGCCCATTCTCTTTGAATACCTGACAAATCTATATGGACATCACGGCTGTGAGTGCAACCATTGCCCCTCCATTTTGGTCAGTTGAGGTCCATGTAGTAAGGCCCCAAAGATCGCACTTTATTAGCCTCTTCTATGGATAAAATTGTTGCCCCTTCTATGCCATCAGTTCATTGGCATCTCTAGCTTTATGTGAAGACCCAATGAGCATTAATGTGTTATGTCATGATGTTATGTTATGTCTGATCACAGCATTGACTGTGGTTGCTAGGCAGTGCACCCATAGCAACCAAACTGATTATTAGAGATGGCTCTAATAATATCTCTGTTATATAATAGGGCAAAGCTATCCTGCTGTCCTCTATCTCGGGGTCTAACCATCAACTATTACCAAAATATCTATATGGGAGGCACATTCACCTGATCAATGAAGATCGGGCCTAGTGTAATTTGCCAAGCCTGACCATATCAATATACTGAGAATGTAAATTTTGAAGGTTGAGGAAAAACAAGGATGACACAAGAGCTTACAGTCTATGAGGATGAGGGGGTGACACAAGAGCTTACAGTCTATGAGGATGAGGGGGTGACACAAGAGCTTACAGTCTATGAGGATGCCTCATCCTCATAGACTGTAAGCTCTTGTGTCACCCCTCATCCTCATAGACTGTAAGCTCTTGTATCACCCCTTCATCCTCATAGACTGTAAGCTCTTGTATCACCCCCTCATCCTCATAGACTGTAAGCTCTCGTGTCACCCCCTCATCCTCATAGACTGTATGCTTGTGTCACCCCCTCATCCTCATAGACTGTAAGCTCTTGTGTCACCCCCTCATCCTCATAGACTGTAAGCTCTTGTGATCAGGGCCCTCACTCCTATTGTTCCATATGACTGTTTGTACTCCGTAATATAATATTAGATTTGCATATGTCTCCTATGATTTGTAAAGCGCTACAGAATATGATGGCGCTATAGAAATAAATATTATTATAATTATTCGTTAATGGAAGATTCCTGCATTCAGTCCTTCTGTGAGAACTTGGCTATTAATGGATTTGGTGCTATCAGGGTCTATGTCAAAGTGACTTTGCATCGTCCTGTATTCACTCTGTCGAAAATGCGCCAAAACAACGCCAAACATAGACAAAAAAAACGGAAAATGATACATCCGCCCTATGACTTTCTTGTTATTTTTAGCCCAGGACGGCAGCAGATAATAGACAATAAACCTGGGATTATCATCCACCCCGAGACCCTGACAGGTGCAAGGAATTGATTTTTTTTTTCCCCGTAAACATAAAAATGGATTTTTCGATGCATTTTTTCAGTCCTGACAAATGGCGAAACAACTGTCGTACACAAACATCAACACAAGCCCCGGAAATGTGACAATAGTCCTGACCCCTTCCCCGGGCACAAGGCGGCAGCTGGCCATGTCTGCGGGCCATCCGGCTAATTAGAATACGACGAAGGGACGTAAAGACAATTAGCTGCAAACAAATAATTCTCCACCTAAACCAAAGCTGTGATCCTTAACCAACGCTAATATTAGGGAATGTCTCCCAAAGGAAGTGGTAATAACAGGGAACGATGCCGCCCTCCTGCAGGGACACGTATGAGCCGTTGTTACTGAGGGTAGAAGAGTCATTGAAGACTTAACTGCCACCTTTACCAATGAAATTATTTTACAAAAACAGCGCCCTCCCTGCAAACAGGTCGTGTCTGGTACTGCAATCCAGTGATTTTGCATTAAACTAAATTTAGCTGCAATACCACCCACAACCCATAAACAGTTATGGCGCTGTTGTTCCAAAAAAAAAGGATAAATTATGTATTTTCGGATCAAGGACAACGGGGATGTTGGATCTGAGCACAGTTTTGTCCCATTACAATAAATAGTGTAATTATCTCATAGACAGCACCACCCTAAAACCATTTCTATCTGTAAACAACAAATTGTGGACCCCACAGCGAACAGGTTATTATACAACTATTCATCTATCCAGATACTCAGAACTTGTGGGGGAGATTTATCATCAAGTTTCTGAGGTAAAACTGTTCTAGTTGCCCATGGAAACCAATCACAGCTCAGCTTTCATTTTATAAACAGTTGTGGGAAAATGAAAGCTGAGCTCTGATTGGTTGCCAATTCTGTTCTGCTCTAAGAGACTTATGATAAATCTCCCCCTATATGTATGTATACGTTTTTTTTATCTTTTATAGACATTGGGCCTCAGGTATCAAACCTGTGTGGGAACAAAACTGTTCTCGCTGCTCATGACAACCAATCAAAGCTCAGCTTTCATTTTATGAACTGCTGTGGAAAAATGAAAGCTGAGCTCTGATTGGTTGCCATGAACAACTAGAACAGTTCTGCTCTCAGACACTTTGATAAATGTCCCCCATTGACATTGTTAGTTTTCCCTGTGATCTTTTATGTAGGCATATATAGAAAATGTATATGAATTGAAGTTATCTATTTATCTGTTTTGGATTAAAATATATATTTTTATATAAGAAACTGGGTGTGACACATTGGGGCTTATTTACTAAGGGTCCACGGCTACACTATCGTTGGATTTTCCGACATTTTCGGGTTTTGAACGACTGTGACAGGTATTAAACAGGGGATTGTGTCACACACGATTGAATTTTGGCGCAACTGCGCTGCTTTCATGCATCAGAAATATGGGGTTGGGCTGTCGGACGATCCGACTGATTCGAACTGAGCGCGGGATTTAACTTTCAAATTGTGTTGCAATATCAAGCACTTACATGCACCAGGAAGAAGAAGGTGAACTCCGGGGACCTGAGCGAGGAAGCGACACATGCAGGATATCGGGCGCACGATCTTAGTGAATGTGCCTCATTGGGGGACATTAGTCACATGTGTCTCAGGTTCGTCTTTATTTGTGCCTGGTTTGTTCCTTTTCTTTTCTTGTAATTTATGTTTGTTGTTGTTTTTACCGTATTAAATGTGTTTTGAACTCTCACATGGACGATTCGTTTGTGCCTGATTTTGCTCCTAATTTGTTGCAAATGATTCCCCTATAGCAGTGATGGCAAACCTTTTAGAGACCAGGTGCCTAAGTAACAACTAAAACCTCATTAGTATAGTAAATAAAGTTCAATAAAGTCGAAAGCAGGAGAGATAATTCAGACATCATTGTAGTTACTCTCCAGGGTCTCTTTGTACAGGAATAATAATGGGGCCAGCAAGGGGACCTCAAAAGATAATCTCGTCCTGTTCACATCTTCTCACTCTTCTTGCAGTTCCGATCAGTGAAGGATGTGTCACCTTAAAAAAGCGTTGAGTCTAGAACTGCAGGAAGATTCAAGCCCTGTCTGGTGAACTTTGTCCTGGGGTGACAGCATGGGTGCCCACAGAAAGGGCTCCGAGTGCCACCTCTGGCACCCGTGCCATAGGTTCGCCATCACTGCCCTATAGAGTAGATCTCATTTGGGACCAATAAGGAAGCGAGACTGAGAAAAGCTGACGGAACATTCTTAGATTTATCTTTGCACAAAAAAAGTGACTGCTGTACAATGTCCGGACTAAGTTAAAAGACTAAAAGTTACAAAAAAAAAAATTATTATAATTTATTATAATGTACAGGAAATGGAGTCTGATGACATATTCAGATCTGCACATTAAGACAATAATCACTCACAGAGATGTTCCTATAGAAAACGATGAAGTTACTTGAGGCCAATTTAATGGAAAGATGGTGGAATTTTTTATTTTAAAACTGCGCTGAAGGATTTTTGTTGCATAGTGTTATTTTTTTATTTGGGAAGCGTTGACCTTTGTTTTCAGTAATGAAAAGTGAGTTTCTTCCAGTTCAGCTGCTCAGAGCAGGTGAGTTTTTGCGACTTTTTTGTGACTTTTCAGGCGCAAAATAATGATAGATCCAGTACAAACTTCTGTATAACAGCCACTCACTGTGTCAGATAAGGTGCAGAAAATGCCGAAATATGGCCTCACTGAAACCCATTTGTCAGATAAAGTGCAGACACTCGAAACCACTAAGTGCCGGACTTTTGCTAGCACCCAAAAAAGTCGCAAATTAGAGGCAAAATGAATAACTGCACTAAAAAATAGTGCAAAAAACAGCAAAGAACAGCAAAATCAACATAAAAAATTAGGATCATTGTCTATATCATATCTATCTATCTATCTATCTATCTATCTATCTATCTATCCATCTATCTATCCATCTATCTATCTATCTATCTCCTATCTTCTATCTATCTCCTATCTATCTATCTATCTATCTATCTATCTCATATCTATCTCTCTATCTATCTATCTATCTATCTATCTATCTATCTATCTATCTAATATCTATCTATCTATCTATCTATCTATCGATCTATCTATCTATCTATCTATCTATCTATCTATCTATCTATTAATTATAGAACCATCTATTACCTACTCTGGGCCACATTTATCACTTTTGTGCGCCTAAGTGTAGTAGTTGCGCCTAAATTCTGGCGCACTGTTTTGCCAGAATTATCACAAGCTACAACCATCTGTGATAAGTATATTTTCTGCCTCTTATTAATCACTTTACTTTAACACAGTTTAGGCGCAGTTTAGGCGCAATGTTAGATTCGGGCAGTTACATGTGATCGTGCTACAAGCTCCTCTCTGCTTCTCCCGCAGCCCAGAATGAAGATAACACTCACAGCAGCACCCAGGTGTGTGACACCCAGCACCCAGTGACCTCCTCAGCAGGGGCTTCTCCTGGAGGGGATCCCCAGTGCTGGTCTCCTGCTGCACCCCTGTAATTCTGCACAATATCCCCCTCAGACACACTGGTCATACTGTGCAGAATTACATGGGGGACACTTGTTTGTAGTATCTGCAACATGCTGCAAGCTTCTGCAAACTTGTGCAAACTTCTCTTGCTCTTGCTGTGAGCTCAGGTTTTGCAGAATATTTTGTAAATAGAAGGTGATGAACTGTAAATAGAGTCTGCAGCTCCTGTCTGCAGTGTATCTAATGTATCTATTATATGTTCCAGTGTCTGGCTGAGCTCTGCTGCTAGAAATGAGCTCTTCTGCAAAGGGGCTCAGTGCTTTCTTCTCAGATAACGCCACCTTCGAGCTGGAGTGTTTTTGCGCCCGTTTTTGCGCCTAAATGCAAAAGTCGCACGTGATGAATATCATTAGGCGCAGCAAAACATCTGGAATTGAACGATAGATGAGGGAAAGGTGGTTATTTTAGCTGCGCGGCTAATTTGACGTTTAATCGCAAAAATGGCGCAAAAACGGTGCGCCTAAACGAAAAGGCGCAAAAACAACAGAAAAAACAAGTGATAAATGTGGCCCAATATATATCAAATATCTATTCATCTATTATCTATCTGTATACTGTATCTTTCTATATATAAAATGACCCCACAAAGGCTTCACTGTTGGGATGTCCTAATGTAGCCAAATCACCAGATTTTTCAAAATGAAACACTACTGTAGTGCTGCCTTTTCTGAGTTTTTCTCCATCTATCTATCTATTTATCATCTATCTATCTATCTATCTATCTATCTATCTATCTATTATCTATCTATCCATCTATCTATCTATTATCTATCTATCTATCTATCTATCTATCTATCTATCTATCTATCTATTATCTATCTATCTATCTATCCATCTATCTATCTATCTCATATCTATCTCATATCTATCTCATATCTATCTATCTCTCTATAACCAACCCATAATAAAAACACAAAAAAGGTCAGCACTCCAAAAATCACAAAATAAGATAGGTGGGCTTTATTCCATGCAGATAACCTTCATCAAGCGTGTCAGAAAACAAATACCAGAAATCTCACACCTTTCTATCTATGTATTTACTATGTATTTATTGTAGGCAGTGAATCCCTGTGATCTATCAGGTCTCCAGACTTGTCCCATCACTTACACTTGGCAGGACTTCTCGGCCTTTGTCTTGTGTAGCAATAAATCTGGTCTTTTGATGTCATCATTATCCCTATATTAGGCAGGTGTGACCTGAGCATCGTCAAGCAGATGTTAGTCCAAAAGGTCTCAGTTCTACAAATTGACTTTCATCATTGAAGATCCATTCATTGTGGAGTAACAAATATCTTCACTTTGATTTCATTTCTTCCAGGTAGTTTGCTTTCCCTTTAGGGGCTTCACCTTAGTCCTTCAGAACAGGTCGAGATGCTTGAATAGGCTTCCGAAACATCAAACTTCCTTCTTCTGGGTTTCAAAGCTGATGTTTGTATTCTTCAGGGGATAAAGATTCCCTTGATGGAAAATGTTCATAAAAGAGAAACTGAGTGGTATTGGGTTTCACATCTAGAACATGCAATAGAAAACCCAAGTAACATGACCCGGCACAAGATGTATAAGATGTATAAAATTCATCAACAAGTCATTTTTCTTTAGATTTTCTCAAGTTTTCAATGAAATCTTCTCACGTTTTCACCAAAAATATATATTCATTTTTGGCATTTGAAAGCCGAAAATTATAACAAACAATGTGGCATTGCTAGTTTTTATAAAATCTGGTCTAATCTAAAATCTAAAAGTTGAGAAGTACTTGAGCTCCGAATTTGAAGTCAGCCTGTTAGACAAAGCAAGTGTGATGGTTACAAAACAGTTCTACAAGGCAACAAGTGTTATGGTTACTGAACCATATATGTGAAGCTATAAACTTGATGGGTGCAAAACAAGAAAAAATCTTTTAGAAACATAACTCCAAGTCTCAGCAGAACACAGATCCTTCTGATCCTTTTTCAGATAGTTCTACTCCTTCATTGGAGTCCAGCTGTATTTAATTAAACTGATTGGACTTGATGAGAAAAGGCACTCACATGTCTATGTAAGACCTCACAGCTCACAATGCATGTCAGAGTATATGAGAATCATGAGGTCTATGGAACTGCCCAAGGAGCTCAGAGACAGAATTGTGGCAAGGCACAGATCTGGCCATGGTTACAAAAGAATTTCCGCTGCACCTAGGGTTCCTAAGAGCACAGGGGCCACCATAATACTTAAACTGAAGATTATTGGGATGACTACAATTCAACTTCCTTAGCCTCGCCATCCAGCCAATCTAAGCAATCGTGGGAGAAGAGCCTTGGTGAAAGAGGTAAAGAAGAAACCCAAGATTACTGTGGTTGAGCTTGAGAGATGCAGTAGAGAGATGGTCGAAAGTTTCACAAAGTCATCTATCACTGCAGCCTCCACCAGTCGGGGCTTTATGACAGAGTCTGCCGATGGAAGCCTCTTCTCAGTGCAAGACATATGAAAGTCACATACAGGGGCTCATTTACTAAGGGTCCGCAGACCTAATTTTCGTCAGGTTTCACAATGATTTCTGTGTTGCGCCGCATTTAACAGGGGTTTTTGGCGCACACGATCGGATTATGGCGCAATCGCAACCCAAATGGGGGGTGTGGCCATCAAATTTAAAATTCAAATTGTGTCGCAAGACATGCACTTACAAGCACCGGGAAGAAGAAGGTGAACTCCGGCGGACCTCAGCAGGGAAGCTACAGATGCAGGAAATCGGGTGCACAAGCTACGTGAATCGTGCCAGATCTGAATCCTCGTCAGACAACGCACCTCAGGGATCGCGACGGGACGGGTAAGTAAATGTGCCCCACAGTGTGCAAAAAAACACATGAAGGACTCCCAGACTATGAGGAATAAGATTCTCTGGTCTGATGAGGTGAAGATTGAACCTTTTGGTGTTAATTCTAAGTGGTATGGTGTTGAGAAAGCCAGGCACTGCTCATCACCTGCCAAGTACAATCCCAACAGTGACACATGGTGGGGGGATGAAAACCTCTTCAAGAGCTCTGGACCTCAGACCGGGCTAAAGTTCACCTTCCAACAAGACAATGACCCCAAGCACAAAAGCTCTGGACCTCAGACTGGGCTAAAGGTTCACCTTCCAACAAGACAATGCCCCTAAGCTAAAATAACACAGCAGAAGCTTCAGAGCCCGGACCTAGACCCAAGTGAGTATTTCTGCATAGACTTAAAAATGGCTTTCACCAACGTCCACCATCCAACCTGAGGGAACTGGAGAGAATCTGCAAAGAAGAGGCAGAGGATCCCCAAATCCAGGGGTGAAAAACTTGTCATCATCCCCAAGAAGACTCCTGGCTGTACTAACTCCATAGATGCTTCTACTCAACACTGAGCAAATACTGAATACTTATCACCAGGGGATATTTTCGTTATTCAAAATAATTAGAAAAAATGTCTATTTATTTCTGGGTGCAGAGTCTATGCAGACTCTTTTTGGATCTTACCAATTGGCTCCAATGAAACAAAGAGTGAAAAATGTTAATGAGTCTAAACACTTTCCGTACCCACTGTATCTGCAGCCCATACCTACTCACTGGAACACCACATGATAGGAATACTCAGTATGGCAGCAATGTCCAAAGTCTGCTTCATCTAATTGAAGCAGCAAAATCAATAACGCAAATGAAGATGAAGTAAAGCTTCTCTTTTGTTGTGGCCAACCATTGGCACTGCATCTCTGCATCTCTTATGTATTTGTTGATTAGCTTTGATAAATTAAATCTATTATCAGATTTGGACCTAATAAACCTGCGCCACTTACTCGTAGATTTGGGCAGCCTGATACCAGTAATGTCTTTAACTTGCTTTATGTGATCTCTCCGGTGAAAGATGAAGTTTTAAAAATATGTAAATTAGGCATCCCCAGAGCCCCTCCAGGCTCCGGCTTCACGAGCTAAAACACGCCTCCTGTTACTCAGCCAAAAGACCTGGAAATAGCTTGAGACACAGTTTTCTGTCAGAGAAGACACACAAATCTCCCCCTCCCTGCCAATTTTGGTGTTTCCTTGACCTGCCATTTTGGGCATGTTTGGGTGGGAAGCAGGTGGGGAGTGGGTCAGGCGTGAGACTATAACAAAAGACTCTGGTCTGAACTGGTCGAGTTTGCAACTTTATTTACTAAGAGGATGAAGCTTCTCAGTAGATACGGGCACTAGACTGCCAGCGAGGGGTACTGTAAGTTGCTTGGCAGGCGGCTGCGTAAAGAAGATTGTATTGCACGTGCCCAAAATTTGAGGAGCAGTGGATTATGCCATGTGCTGTGAGGGGCACTCTGGAGGTGGATGGAGGCATGTAAGAAGTACCTTAGGGTATGTATTTTAGCCCGTGAAGTGGGAGCCTGAAGGGGCTCTGGTGACCCACTTGTAGCCCCTCTGACTCATTTACATATTTTCGAAACTTTGTTTTTCACCTGAAAGATTGCATAAAGCATCAAGCCATTTATGTGGCCACTGGCCCCATTTATCAAAAATTTATTTGACGAAAACTGTTCTATTTGAAAATGGCAACCAATCAGAGCTCAGCTTTCATTTTATAAACTGCTAAGGGAAAATAAAAGCTGAGCAACGCCATGAGCAACTTGAACAGTTTTTTTCTTTGACATTTCTGATCAATCTCCCAAATTGCTAGTAATAGGGTTCCCAGATCTACAAGTGATGCTACTGGTGCATTAGGTCCAAATCTTACATTAGGTTGTCTTTAATTGTCCTGATGAACGGGCAAAACCACATCTTTGGCTTTCTTCACATCAGGAGTGACTGAACAGGTTGGGTGCTAGCAATTATTGTGGTGGCGCTTGAATTCTGTGGGATCTAGACTACCCACTTAATTTTTGGGGGGACTTTTATCAGAACTTGTGCGCCAGTTTTTTGCCATGCAAGCCCTGAAATAGATACGATTTCTGATGCATGGCAAAGGAATTGTGACTATTTTTCCCTTCTGTCATCTCCCTCCATACAGAGTGTGCGTGGAAGGGCATGAAGGGTCCATTCCCGGCAGTGGAATGGGCAGACATGGGGTTTTCCTGCCTTTGCCTATGTACTACCTACTGCGCAGGAACTGCTTTAGGATTGACTGGTGGCACGGCCGATCACTGGATGTATCTGGCGTGTGTAGAGGCGGGGTTCACAATGCACCAATGTATGAATCATCCACTCTTTAGGGGGAGATTTATCAGAAGTGTCTGAGCTAAAGCTGTTCTAGTGGCCCATGGAAACCAATCAGAGCTCAGCTTTAATTTTATAAACATCTATAGGAAAATGAAAGCTGAGCTCTGATTGGTTGATGAGCAACTAGAACACTTCAGACACTCATGATAAATCTCCCCTTTTGTGTTGATTCCTGTTCCGGAGGTTCCTGGAATCAACTGATCCATTGAGGTCACATTTATGGAGCTACCATGGATCTGGTATTAATAACCAAGCCTATGGATAGGTCGTCAATATAACTAGAAAACTTTTAACTTTCTAAAAAAAAAAATTCCATTTCTAGTTTCGATATAAAACACGTTGATATTTTGTGTATTCATTTTGTTTTTAGATTCCAAGAGTTTTTTTTGGATTCTGTCCCTACAGTCCATGCCGTGGCACCACGCCAGAGATTTCCAAGACTGAGTAAAATAGACGCCTCAATTTATAATTGACAGATTATTTGGAATTTATTCGAAAGCGTTAGCTGGAGAGGAGCGAGGACATGTATACAGTAGACAATTTACAATTCTTAAAGCCGCATGCTCCGCCGCTCTTTGTATAAGAACTTTCTGTAGAAATACTAGACAATAATGCAGTGTGGAGGAAGGTGATCAAAGTACCTTCCATGGGTTTTCGATTTCTAATCCCAGTAAGATGAACTGGTTTTGTTATTCGGATGGAGAAAGACACAGTAATGAATGGGGCTTAACTGGTCTTGTAAGAGGTTTAGAAATGATAATACGGTGTAATGAAGATAAAGGGAATGTTTTTCTTTCAGGGCTTCTCACCCTTTAAATTTCATGTCATGATCACAATCAGAAATTCAATGGAGAGAACTGCCGGACAATTTTATACAGTTTCAATGTCACAATAAAGGGACATTCGAGCAACTACAATTATGAGATTTGGGATTTTTTTTTCAGTTTGAGAAGGAGGCAGTGATCACAAAAGGGATAGTGTGAGCCATATTATCACATTTTCTCTGTAGGATTGTCTAAGGGGAGTAAATTGCGTTTTTCGTCTAAATTGAATTTTGCTATGAAGGCCTGAATTGACCTTTGTTCAATTTATAGGCCTGAGGTACAACCTGAAGCTCCTGTAACAGGATGGAGAATGCAGATACATCAGACCAATCTTCTGCATATATCGTATGGAAACTGAAAGCTTCTTCTACTCTTATCCTGCAAACAAACACACTATGGGTACATCACACTACTACTCCTCCTGCCCTGCTTATACAATATGTGAACATCACACTACTACTACTACTACTACTACTCTGTAGAAAAAGGAAAACCCACACATTACTCCTATTCTGTATATTTGGGCACAGCACAGTACTACTATCTCCTATCTGGTATATATGGGCACTTTACATACTACTACTCCAACCCTCTCAATAAGGGCACTGTGCAATACTACTACTCATATCCTGTATATGGACAAAGCACAGGACTACTACTCCTATTCTATATATATATGGACACATCACAGTACTACTACTCTTATCCTGTATATATGTGCACAGCACAGTACTACTATTCTTACTCTGTATATATTGGCACATGACAGTACTATTACTCCTATCCTGTATATATGGGCACAGCACAGTACTACTACTACTATCCTGTATATATCGACACAGCATAGTACTACTCTTCCTCTCCTGTAAATATTGGCACCACACAGTACTACTACTCCTCTCCTGTATATATGGGCACAGCACAGTACTACTATTCCTATCCTGCATATATATGGACACAACACAGAACTACTACTCCTATCCTGTATATATGGGTACAGCACAGTACTACTACTCCTATCCTGTATATATAGACACAGCATAGTACTACTACTCCTATCCTGTATATATGGGCACTGCACAGTGCTACTACTCCTATCCTGTATATATGGGCACAACACAGTACTACTACTCCTATCCTGTATATATGGGCACAGCACAGTACTACTACTCCTATCCTGTATATATGGGCACAACACAGTACTACTACTCCTACACTGTATATATGTACACAGCACAGTACTACTACTCCTATTCTGTATAAATGGATACAGCACAGTACTACTACTCCTATCCTTTGTATATGGGTGCTGTACAGTACTACTACTCCTATCCTGTATATATGGGTGCTGTACAGTATTACTACTCCTATCCTGTATATATGGGTGCTGTACAGTACTACTACTCCTATCCTGTATATATGGGTACAGCAGAGCACTACTACTCCTATCCTGTATATATGGGCACAGTACGGTACTACTACTCCTATCCTGTATATATGGGTGCTGTACAGTACTACTACTCCTATCCTGTATATATGGGTGATGTACATGTACTACTACTCCTATCCTGTATATATGGGTGCTGTATGGTACTTCTACTCCTATCCTGTATATATGGACTATATACAGTGCTACTACCAAACAGTATGCTATTGGAGCAGTGACCGTCCCTCCCATATGATTATGCTAATGGGGTCACAGCTGAATGCAGTGGGGGCATAAGTGGGTTATCATACAATCAGGTCATGGGAATGATGACAGCAGCAGGAGATGGAGGAGTAGATGATTTTGTAGGAAGCAGTGACCTGTCCACTTATGTGATTATACTAGAGTGCAGGATAGGATGTTTTATATATATACAGTGATATTAGTCTCTCTCTCTCTCTCTCTCTCTCTCTCTCTCTCTCTCTCTCTCTCTCTCTCTCTCTCTATATATATATATATATATATATGTAGACTAATATCACTGTATTTATGAGGAATACATTTATTTGTAATAATCCCCCCCAAAAACTGGAATTACACTTTTCTAGTACAATGTCTATATGGACATTTACACTGCAATCCTAATGGGATTATTATGTGTATATCTTAAAGTGCCCATACGCATAGACTATGGTTAAGTGTATATTGTATATGAAACTAGCGTCAAGTAACTTATAATAATTTTCACCAATTAACATCTCATCTCATCATCGGGAAAGAAACTAAAACATATTTGTCCATCTTTATGTAAAATAATCCCAAATTATTTCTTCTGATCCGTAGACTGCAGCATTCAGGTTTCTAAATGGCGAAATAGTATCAATATACACATTTTCCCATCACAGGGACTAGTCAGGCTCCTTTCACATGGTTAGGCCTCATCTCCATAGCCGGAGGAGCATATGGGAGGAGCGGCACAAGGCTGTACATGCACGGCCGTAAAAACATATTCTATTTTTTCCCCGTGTACGGTGTGCCACGGTTGTCTATAGCCATCTATGGGGACGTGTACACGGCCCCACAATATGAATGGGGCCTTACAATGTAGAAGATCACAGTGCAGCCTCCTGACCACATAATAATTACAAATGAGCGAATCATTCGAGATTGGCTTCGAAGGAGCTTTGTCTAATCTATGTTGTGCGAACTAATGTTGTTTCAAATGGCTGGGCAAATTTTTACCAGGGTAAGTAAAAGGCCCTTATAGGGTCATCTGTCTTATACCTACCCCGATAAAGTTTGGCATTTGCCAAGGGTCACGTAATCTCCTTGAAGAAACAGTAGACTTCCTGTGACGTCCTGTGTCCTGCTGAATTCCAAAAAAATGGAAAGGACTGAGGAGTCATTACTGTATACATTTCCCCTTCCCATAGCAATGGTTAATGGCTGGAAGGACATAAAGACCATAATTACTGCACGGCCCACTCCATTTGCTGGCCGTCAGAAAGTCACTGGATGTCACATAAAGTCCTGAGTCCTGATGCCCTGTTGATGTGACTAGCAGCGAACAGCAGGTTTTTACAAGGTAAGTACAATATGGGTGACCCTATTAGGGTTTTATATGTAGCCTGTTAAAGTTTGCTATACGACACCTTTAATTATTATGGAGATTGATATATAACCCCTTCTTGTTTTCAGGGGGGTTTTTTTATAAAAAGGTCCTAATTTTTTAAAAAATGTTTTCAATTTTTTTGTTGATAAGGAAAACCATCAAACGTCCATTGTGATCAACGGACATATATAACATATTAGACTTCCATTAATATAAGATTTGTTGGAAACACAAAGGATTAAAATTATGCAAATGAGCCTGGGTGGCTCCAGGCTATATAGGATTTAATAGTGCACCCCGGGCTCATTTGCATAATTTTAAAATACTTTTTGTGTAAAAACAAGGGCATAAGAAGCTTAAAGATGAGTAGATCCTGTCAGAGAGGGCACACACCAGTATGTCAGTGAGCTTGGCTTACAATCCTTCATCCTGGTGGTAGATGGTAAATCCAGGGGAAAGGAAAGGTACTTTCAGTGCTTCTTCCCCCTAGTTAAACCAGCACCTTCCCTCGCCCCTGGTATGTTATTTTGGAAAATGAATAGAGTGAAGGATACCTATGCCCCGCAGGGAACTGAATATAACATTGTGTAGGAGACGCAGAGGTAGACATCTTCCAAGGGTCCTGGTGCTTCTTCCACTTGAGCGTAATCTTGCAGTCCTATTGCTCTATAATTCACTCCTCAGCTACTATTTAATATAATGGTTTTTAAAGAGAGTGAAAGAGTCTACTTGCTAAATTTATCATGGATGACACGCTAGTGAAGTTCATTCGCAGAGGAGCAGTGTACCACGATGGGGGCATTCCCGGGGGTAGAAGACATGAGCATATGGAACCTCGGAGAAAAAAAGCTTAAAATGATTCAGTCATGAGATTCACACTTCTCACAAACTTCCATGTCTGCTTCACATAAAGTTCGCCAGATTTCAGCTCTTTTCTGTCTGCCGGCTCCAGGGCAATTAATCTGCAGGGAATAAGTGTCTGACAGCGCGCTGTAATGTCGCCAGGATCAGGCTTTTGCCAAATCTCTTTTATTTAGCTGTGGAGTAAATTTGGTGGAAGAGGTAATTTGTTATTGTTTTTTTCCGTAAACTGAAAGGTTACAACAATTTTGCTTAATTAGTTTCCTCCGTGACGCTCCTGGCAGATAAGGAACGGACTTGTAAAATGTTAATGGCCTCTTTAAGTGGGAGATTTTCTAATTCTGCTACAGGGTGAAAATGGTTTTCTAGCAAGAATTTAACTACTGCTTTTTATATTTCCTATTAGGAGAAATTAATGTTATGGAGGGGGTTGATCCAGGGTGTAACTTAAAGCTGTGGGTCCCCAATGCAAAATATATTGCAGCTAGAGGCATAGCTAGGAGAGGCTGGGCCCCTTCTGAATGGGGCCCCCCTTTCCTTTAAATGGGTTGTCCAGTGGCAAAAAGTTAGGCTAACTTGATGATCAGTGGGGGGCTTCAGTGATGGGACCCACAGGGATCATGAGAACAGGGATCTGTTGTACCCCACTGTTGTACCCAAGGTGAACAGAGCAGCCAACGTAGTTTTCGGCAATCTCCGTCAACTTCAAATAGATGAATTGAGCAACAGGCACTTGCCTTACTGGCTGCTCTGTTCATCTTGGATACAACAGGATCCATGATGGGTGACCCATCTCTGAGACCACCAACTTCATAAAATTAGCATATCCTATTAATAAGGATTAAATTGTTGTCACAGGGGAATCCCTTTATAATTTATTATGGGGAATATATATTAATTCAGGGGTCCTATTCCATTTCCCACAATATCCAAGGTCTCCTTGGTCTGGATGCTCTGCCTCAGGACTTCCATCTATGTAAAGCTAGCCAAACTACCTTAAAGGAACACTCCAGACTCCAGTCAAAGATAATTCATTCAATAATGTAGTGTACAGGGCCTAAAAGGAAGAGCATGACTCATTTTCATTGTATTCCTAGAAACTTGCTATCAACTTGCTAAGGTCATGCTCCTCCCATCAGGCCTTGCACAATGTTCAATGAATCAGCTGTGACTGGAGTGTTCCTTTAAACAGCTACTCCTGTTGACCATCAATACACCTGCACAATCAAGTAGCGGAGCAGTAATGGACGGCCAGATCCCCTGAAAGAAAATTGTTATAGTTCAATGGAGGGCTTTTACTATGCCTTCTCCAACATTTTTCAAGCGGTAAATGCATGTAGTAAATCCCATCTCCAGCTGTTGTAAGGCCTTCTGCCTGCACGCCATTTTGTCTGTGATGGAGGCAGAGTAGGGATGGAGTAGAACATGGGCGTGAATGCCCAACCCACTGGGGGTCATTTACTAAGGGCTATTTAGTAATAGCTATTTTTCGTCGGGTTTCCCGAATATTACCGTTTTGCGCCGTTTTTCCCTGAATTGCCCCAGGTTTTTGCCACACGATCGGATTGTGGCGCATCGGCGCCGGCATGCATGTGACGGAAATCAGGGTCGTGGCCGTCGGAAAACCCGACGGATTCGGAAAAACAGCTGAATTTTTTTAAAAAAATGTGTCGCTTGACACACACTTACCTGCACCCAGGGTAGGATAGGAACTCCGGCGAACTCCGGCGGACTTCAGCGCAGCAGCGACATCTAGTGGACATCAGGCGCACTACCTTAGTGAATCGCCGGAAGACCCAAATCCTCGTTGGAGAATGTGCCGCTGAATCGCGACAGGACCTGGTAAATAAATGTGCCCGACTGTCTTTAGAGCAAAATAAGCTGGTTTTCTGGCTGAAACCTCTTTCAGGTCAGACCTTGTCTAAATGAGTCTGGCTTGGTGTACGCCAACAGATTTTTGCCAAAATTAATTAGTTTTGTTAAAATTAAAAGGGTTTATTGTATTCCTGTTGGGTTGTTATGCTAAGCACTCATCTCGAGTGATAATTGATCACCAAAACCTATAACCTATAAGGTACACTCACCGGCCACTTTATTACGTAAACCATGCTAGTAACGGGTTAGACCCCCTTTTGCCTTCAGAACTGCCTCAATTCTTCGTGGCATAGATTCAACAAGGTGCTGGAAGCTCCTCAGAGATTTTGGTCCATATTGACATGAAGGCATCACACAGTTGCCGCAGATTTGTCGGCTGCACATCCATGATGCGAATCTCCCGTTCCACCACATCCCAAAGATGCTCTATTGGATTGAGATCTGGTGACTGTGGAGGCCATTTGAGTACAGTGACCTCATTGTCATGTTCAAGAAACCAGTCTGAGATGATTCCAGCTTTATGACATGGCGCATTATCCTGCTGAAAGTAGCCATCAGATGTTGGGTACATTGTGGTCATAAAGGGATGGACATGGTCAGCAACAATACTCAGGTAGTCTCTGGCATTGCAACGATGCTCAATTGGTACCAAGGGGCCCAAAGAGTGCCAAGAAAATATTCCCCACACCATGACACCACCACCACCAGCCTGAACCGTTGATACAAGGCAGGATGGATTCATGCTTTCATGTTGTTGACGCCAAATTCTGACCCTACCATCCGAATGTCGCAGCAGAAATCGAGACTCATCAGACCAGGCAACGTTTTTCCAATCTTCTACTGTCCAATTTCGATGAGCTTGTGCAAATTGTAGCCTCAGTTTCCTGTTCTTAGCTGAAAGGAGTGGCACCCGGTGTGGTCTTCTGCTGCTGTAGCCCATCTGCCTCAAAGTTCGACGTACTGTGCATTCAGAGATGCTCTTCTGCCTACCTTGGTTGTAACGGGTGGCGATTTGAGTCACTGTTGCCTTTCTATCAGCTCGAACCAGTCTGCCCATTCTCCTCTGACCTCTGGCATCAACAAGGCATTTCCGCCCACAGAACTGCCGCTCACTGGATGTTTTTTCTTTTTCGGACCATTCTCTGTAAACCCTAGAGATGGCTGTGCGTGAAAATCCCAGTAGATCAGCAGTTTCTGAAATACTCAGACCAGCCCTTCTGCCACCAACAACCATGCCACGTTCAAAGGCACTCAAATCACCTTTCTTCCCCATACTGATGCTCGGTTTGAACTGCAGGAGATTGTCTTGACCATGTCTACATGCCTGAGTTGGCAACATGTGATTGGCTGATTAGAAATTAAGTGTTAACGAGCAGTTGGACAGGTGCACCTAATAAAGTGGCCGGTGAGTGTATATAGCAGACATTTCTAGAGAACTTCAGCTCTGCAGCTTTTCTCCTGTTATTTGTAAACAATCTTCTTATGACAATTTCCAAATGTAGACTTTAGCTATACTGGTCAAGTGGCAATGCAGATTGAGTATTATACTCTTCCCATTTAATTTGATGGCCCATCACATTTTTTGTAGCAAATAGATATTTTTGGTCCTCCTCGATGATTAATCGAAAACCTAAAAAACAGACACACACGATAAAGCATAAGTGTCTGATAAATAGGGGTCGGACTGCCAGGATCCCCAATGATCAGGTCATCAGGTGATCAAAAGTTACCCTAAATCCTATGTGGAAGTGAAGCACCAGTGAGCATTTTATGACCTGGACACAATTCACTTCCGTAGGGTTGCTGGGGCCCACAATCCATGCCACCTCAATATAACAGAGTGGTCATTATATGTGCCCGCAAGATCTCCATGATCGGGAAGGATTTGGGAGGACCTTTCGTCCTCCATTCAACTGATTGTTAGGAGACCGACTGCTGCATAGGATTTAAGTGTTAATGCACAAGCAAATCTCTTCCAAACCCTTCAGAGACCCCAACTGGTAAAGCCAAACCAATCAAACATAAAACCTATAAAATGTGGAAATCAATTTAATATAATATTGCAGCAGGTAAAAAAAAACTTCTACGGTAACTATTAATAATATTTTCTGTAGATGACGGACGTAAGGCTTCCATGAGATCTGTTCACCATCAGCATTAAGCAGATTGACAGATCTCTAGTGCCCTTTAGATGTTGTAAGTAGCGTGTAACAAGAGATCTATAACACTGCCCATTACAACACAAACAACAACCTATTCGTTTTGTCCTGCAATATGAGAGCAGCAAAGGGGATTTCAGAACCCCCCGAGGAGCTTCACATGACGTATTGATCAATAGATTTAAAGAAATGTTAGTGGTCAAAGGAGAGTGCTCTACTCTCAAGGAATATATATGTCATGAGCATTATGGGAATCTCGGCAAAATTAAGGGAAAATGGGAACACATAAGAGGCATCAATGAGGTCATTTTACATCATCCCTCACGGGCCAGTGCTAGGTTTCTCCAACTTGTCAAAGTTAATCCAAACTGTTCATGGTCACAACTTGTATAAAGGGATTGCTATGGGTCGGTGGCTTTGAACTGTGACATTTAGCATTGGCTAGGGTTCACTAGACCCGTGGTGTTTTCTTTTTGAGGTGTAAATACTGCAGGCCTTTTTTTTTGTGATAACATGTTTTACCGTGGTTCATTAGGATTTATGAGATTCTGTAGATGACTTACATAAATTTGTGTGTATGATCTGTTTATATTATGTTAAGTGCTAGTTTTCCATATTGGTCGGTATGGGGGGTGAGAGGGCTACACAAGCCAATGGCCAAGTGTGATAGGAACATGTCAGGCTACTTTGGACATGTTTGTCTGAACCTAAGACCAGGTTGATGGGGGAAGGTGACTTCCCAGAATGCAGGGTCACAGAGGAAGCTTTTTATAAGGTAAGAGCCCCCCAAAAAACCAAGTTGTGTTACACTTGAGGAAAGTTTTACATATGAACATGAAGCCGTGGTGGCATGAAGACCTATGAGTAAGCTGGAGACTCACGTAGAGTGCTATGGGCACATGGTTGACCCAACCTTGTCTGGGTGAGACATAAAAGAGAGCAGAGCAGTGTGTGAAGCAAGACAGTGACCTAAGCTTGGAAGTAGGCAGAGCAAGGAGTTCTAGAATACCCAGCATGGCCATACGCTAGTCCATAGAGAACATTTCCTGTATGATGCCAATATTAGTTGAGATTAGTTGAGCAAATTCCTGAGGGTTTCCAGGTCAGATATTGATGAGCCGTATGAAAGGTCATCAATGTCAATAAGGTGAGGGTGACACTCAGCTTCCCCATGAGTGTTTCCCATGACACTAAACTTCCCATTTACTCTTCACAACTGCTTCAAGTGCCAGAGGTAAATCATAGAACATAGCCAGAAGCAGAGGACACCAATCTTTCTGCAGTGGCAGTGACAGGTATCTACAGCACAGCCTCCATTCAGCTTAGAGCTTAGCTGCGGTAACCCAACTTGGCCTCTACACAAAGAAGGGAACGGTGCCTCCAGGTCCATTCTGTTACTTCCTTTCTTGGAGAAGATCGACCACCAGTAACCCAGTTTTTTTTTCGTATTCCAAGAAAAAGTCATCAATATCAATGACCTGAATGACTAAAATTTTTATAAAAACTGCATAGACACCCTACAGAATGTAACAAATCATAGAATAAAGTCAGAAGCAGAGGACTCCAATCTCTCTGCAGTGGCAGTGGCATAGACGCCCTACAGAACACAGTGGGGCTCATGTATTAAACTTTTGGCTTGCCTTTTTCTTTAATTTTTGAGACTTTTCATAGTGTTTCTGCTCATTTGCGACTTTTTTTGTGCCAATGTCTAGTTTTCTGCAGTGTTCCCTGTTCGCAAAGATTGCCGCAAATCTAAGGCTGCCCTTGACAAGGCATAGAAATTAGATTGTGACTTTTGGAGACTTTCGTTTCGACTTTTGTTCTAAAAAGTTGCAAATTCACTATAGACCAAATGCCACATGTATCAATAAGGAAAAACCAGTAAGATACATCTATCCAGCAGAAATGCCAAGAAAAGTCTCAAAAAACAGATGGACAAAGTCAGATTTATGATACACGTGCCCCAGTAATTCATAGAAGTCAAAAGTCAAAAGCAGAGGACTCCAATCTCTCTGTAGTGGCAGTGGCATAGATGCCCTATAGAACGCCCTGCAATATTTGCTGACAATCTGATTCTTCAAGTCTTAAAATGTGTGTCTATCTCCTGACAGATGACGTTAGGAAAAAGAAGGATCAATCATGTTGTATATCAATATTGGTTATGTTTTTAATCATGGAGATACAAATTGTTCCCGTTACTCTGTTCAGCTCACGTGCTCACCAGGCGAGGCATATAATGGATTGTAAGATGTCGGAGCTCCAATAACTTCAGCTCAGCTTATGCAATGGCCTGTTGTGCCCAAAATGGCCTGTTGTGCCCAAAATAGGTTTGTATAGACATTGCGGTTCTCTAGCATGTGATCATTAAATTGAATTTTTTAAAATAAGACTAATAACATTTTACCATGTTCCCCACTCTCCGATCCACCGTACCCCCTGTTCAGTTGTTTAGTCTCCCCATTGTTGTTTTAGAAGGATAGCAACCCTTCAAATATTTATTTTGTTGGAAAATCTTAATAAAAAACATTTTAAAAACCTGTGAAATATTTCTGAGCATGCAAAATAAAAATTACAAATGTAAGCACAAATTTTATTTTTACATTTAATTTTATTTGCTCATTTCAAATAAAATTATTACAAATGTAACAAATGTAACCTTTTTTTGGGGGGGGGGGGGCTTGGCTGCATTGTGGGTGATGGGTGGATTATTTGGGGAAAAAAATCTAATAAATAATGTGATATTGGAATATTGCAAATTTGTTATTGTGTTTTTTGCCTTGGAAAAAATAATATAAAGACATTAAATTTTATTTTAAAAAATGTAACTAAAAGTGTTAATAGTTCATGTAAAAAAATGATAAAACGTTTGTAAAAAATAGATAATGAATAGATAAAAATAAAGAAAATGAGGTCTTCTGTTTCCTTGTTTAAACACATTGGGGCAGATTTACTTACCCGGCCCATTCGCAATCCAGCGCCGCATTCTATGCGGTGGTTTTGGGTCTTCCGGCGATTCACTAAGGCAGTTCCTCCGACGTCCACCAGGTGGCGCTGCTGCACTGAAGTTCCCTGAGGCCCGCCGGCATGCACTGAAGTTCACCGGCCTATACTTGGTGAAGGTAAGCGCGAGTCCCGCAACACTTTTTTTAAAAAATGCGACGGTTTTTCCGAATCCGTCCGGTTTTCGTTTGGCCCCCCCCCCGATTTCCATCGCGTGCATGCCAGCGCCGATGCGCCACAATCCGATCGCGTTCACCAAAATTCCTGGGCAATACAGGGAAAATAGTTGCAAATCGGAAATATTCGGGTAACATGCCGGGAAAACGCGAATTGGGCCCTTGGTAAATGACCCCCAGTGAAATTGAAAAATTTGAAATAAATAGAATTCACCTTAAAACTGAACTTACCCTCTCTACATACGTCTTCCACCGTATTCAACAGCCAAAAAAAATTTTTTTTTTGGTGAATGCCTCAATAAACAGAACAGAATTTATGAGGCCACTTTAAGGCGTTATTGCCGTTTACAAATATTTTTAAAACACATTTTGAAGGTTTCATAGCACATAATCTATGGAAATCTCGCTGCCGCTAAATTTGTAATAAGAATCTGCTAAACTGTTCATCGATTGGAGAAAAGTGGTCATGGGAAAGATTTTTTTTTTTTATCACTAACTGCTGAAACAAAGAAATCTATAAAACCACAAGTCTCTATGCTACAAAGTGATATGTAGTATTCTTTGAGGTTTCACACTATCAAGTCAATAATCTTCCATTAGCATTGGACAAACTGTCGGGATGACCTGCTGCCCTCCTTTCTGTAGAGTGATTTGGCCTTACCATGCTATATTAATATGATTTTTAGTCCCCATGTCTGGCGCTATAATTCTCTGTCCATTAGGCTCACATTTCTTTCTTATCAGCTTGTACTATTGATTTTAAAGAATATGTACAGTCAATTTGCACACATCGAGCTACAAAGGTCACGAGAGGACACCAGTTTTAGCTTCTGTTATACGTCCGCAGGGTAATATTTATTAATGATTTGCAAGCCATTTATTCTCTACAAGATAATCCTTTAACATTTGTACCAAGGGAAACGAGTAGTCAAACAGATATCCATCACCTTCTGGCTCTTTCTGGGGCTTGTGTTACCAATTTCGAGGTTATATTCTGTTGACTATCACAACAAGGGGCTTTCATGTGAAAGTATTTAGAGGGAGGCGTAAAAGTCCTGTTTGCTTTAAGGATAATCCATTTTATAGGGACTTGAAGGCAAAGGACATTATATTATTTGTTGCTTTAATATTTAATGTTTAATGTGTTTTATAAATGGATTCAAATTACCCTGTAAGTACAAACAGGACTTTACGCTCCCTCTAAATAACATAGTAAATACATAATTCTAATAAATAAATTAAATCTTAAGTAAGAAGAAAAATTAGATCATTGTCATTAAATCTACAAAATAGTAAAACAATGACTTTAAAAAAATTAAAAAA